>OX632358.1:36317740-36357740 GCA_951751655.1 Ophion costatus
TAGAAGATCAACATAACCTCACGTATTTTCGGACCCAGCTTTTTCATCTACATTAAAATTTTGTTGTCGAACCAAGCATCAGGATCTGTAGAATTGGTAGACGCGGAGGTTGGTTGTTTTATTTAACCTTAAAAATGTTTCATCTTTAAGAAATCGCGATCAAACAGTTGCAGCTATCTCCCTCGCACTCACATGCCACGTGGTACGGCTTCTACTTCGCCTTTATGGCCGCCGAAAAGCAGGAACACCCTAGACGCAAACTATTTATCGACGGCCATTGATGAACGCCGATCCAGATTTGGTTTACAGGCGAATCGACGACCGGTAATGATATTTTCATAGCATTAGAGATTTCAAAGGACATGTGTAACATGTCCGGTTGGTGAAAGTCCTATTCGGAAAGGAAATTACAGTTGAGTATTCAAGAGTATCGTGTCGATTAAAAGTTTGCGATTCGCATGCGCAGCTGGAGAGAATTAATCGAAAAGAGTTTGCGGAGCTGGAGAGAGGTGGCGACGCCGCGCTATTGATGGCAGCTGACATAATCATGTGCACCCTGTCATCTTGATATACGGATTTGATGGAATCGATTTTTGGGTAAGGTTTACCCCAATCATGCATCCAATTAATTAAAATGCATTTCCGCAGCTCTGCCGTCCATTCAGTAAAAAAAACGTTCCTTCAGAGGGATCATGAAAAATCACTGAAATTCATCTGTCAGATTTCCATTAGCGAAAGCGGCCAGGCGATGTCCGTCTGCATAGTCGACGAGGCAACTCGGTCTGCCGAAGCCGACAGTCTCATACCTTTGATCCTGGGCGTGAGAACCATGGTCCTTGTCAGGGATACGAATCAGCTACCTGCTACGATAATATCTCAGGTGAGTCTAGACATTATAATGGTAAGAAAAATATTGGATTCCTTTGCCACATTTTTTGCACTCCCATCAACAACACGACAACAGGGCGCTGAAATCTCAGTGCGAATGAATGAACCGCCTATCAGTTTGCAGGCCAGTTGACAAATGTTTTGATCTTTGCATCATTGGTCAACGGAATCAACAGAAAGTGGAGAAGTACGGGTTCGATCAATCGCTCTTTGCTCGGATGCACAACGCCGCCGTTAAAAAGAAGAAGAAAAGAGTCCGATAATTCGATTGGAAATGCCGTATGGATTGTCCTGGCCGGTAGCTCAATGGCCGAATCGATTTTTCTACGGCGGAGCGTTGAAGAACGCTGCAAATTTTCAAAATTATCCGTTTTACTTTTACAAGGTCGTCAATCTCGATTTCACCCAGGACGACGAGAAATTTTCCAACACGGATGAAGCAAAATCCTTGGCCAATGTCTTCTACATGATATCGGCACGTACGAAACTAGGCAAAGCCCGATCACCCGTTCGGGTCGGCATAGTAACGCCTCGCCAAAAGAAACACCAATGAAAAGCAAAATTCGGGATCGGTAAGGTTCTTTGTTTGAAAAAATAGCGGAAAAAAATACAGTGAAACCTCGATTATAAGTTTTTCTCTTATACGTTTTTCTCACTTATACGTTAAGTTTCTGTTGTCCCGGGAGATTCCGTTCATAAAGATAGTACCCATGAAAAAATGTACAACTGGTCCGACATTGGCCCAGTAGTGCGCCAACTCTCCTGTATGGTTGGCCGTTCTCTGGCATGAATGTCGGTATTATTAAGAGCGGCCCGACGCCTGTGCCAACATTGGCCCAAGTTCAAGCCAATATCGTACCAACTTTGGTCCAGTCCATAACCAACAGTGGTACGATAATGCCCCGAGTATCGACCGATACAACTCAGGGCATTATCGGTCACACGTGGTACAATTTTTTAGTTGTTCATTTTCATAATTTTTATCGTCCCCGTGTTCAATAATTTCTTCCACATACTCAAGAGTGTTCTCACACTCCGCTTTTTTAACAATATTTTCGAGGATTTTTTTCACTGTCAAACATCACTCTTGATTCATGACACATTTTTCGTGCTTCAATAACAGTTTATTCCAACATAATTTTTTTCGCACTTTTTTCAGTCTATCTTATCTCTTTTGTTTATTCATATTGAGAATACGGTAGGAACATGAGGGAAAAAATTACTGTTGTACGAAAAAGCGACGATGGACGCGACTCTTTGTTCGCGGTCTGCATCGATACGACACTGAATGGCGACTGGCGAGCAATTCATAAGACACGTAACGGGGAGCGATGCCGGCTCGTGATTGGTTCAACCTATTCACGCGAACAGTCGGTTCTTCGTTGTTAGTCGATACTGTCTCGACATTGGCAGATTGCGGTATGCCGAGATTACGTATGAACGTAGGACAGTTATTGGCGAACAGTATTGGCCCATGGTCGGCTCCAGTAGTCCACCCCAACAGTCCGCTCTCCGGGGCAGCCGATACTGGCCCGACATTGGTATAGTACCGGTTGCCGGGATTAGTAATGAACGCAGGTCAATTAACGGCAGACAGTATTGGCCCACGGTCGGCTTCTTTCGTCTACGCCAACAGTCGGCCGCAGGTCGTTAACCGGTACTGACCCCACATCGGCTTGATGTCGGATGCCGGGCTGCGAAAGGAGGGTCGACTGAAAAATGTCAGAACCGTTGTTTCAATGTTGGGCCAACATTGGTTGCCAACAATCGGTTAGCCAGTACTGGGCCGGACATCGGCCGTATTGTTCGTGTCGGCATTTTTTTCATGGGTACATTCACTTCTACGTTATTCTCATGTATGCGTCATAAACTGATGTACCCATTGAAATACGTATATCTGAAGTTTCGCGGTACCAAATTATAAGGGTCTTGGAATAGGAAAGTAATGACGGAAGGAATTTTTATTTTTTTTCAGTATCAACCCTTCGCCGGAAAACATCAAGACAAAGGTAGTCTGTGGAGTCAACGTCGTCGATAGCTTCCAGGGTCAGGAACGCGACGTCATCATCATGGCATGATGTGTCAATTCTCTAGCCCCGGCATATTGCGTTCATAAGGATACATTAGTATATACTCTTATACGTTATTCTTATATATACGTCATATTTGATGTACTCCTTGAAAAACGTACAACTGAAGTCTCTTTTAATTTTTATAAAACAGATGCGCGCGCACCGGCCATTTACGCACGCACAAATATAATCGTACAATACCGATGCGGACTTCGTATGTTACCCACTATGGCCGTACGTTTTTTTTTTTAATTTGACATGTATTGATTTTTTTTGTACATTTAAAACCTCTCAAACACTATGGTTGAACGTAACTATGCATCGTTCTATTAATAATTGAATGTAATAATATGATTGCGTTTATTGTAATTGTATGTTCCGTTTTGTAATCATATGATATTCTTCAACAATAATCGACGCCTGACAATGCTATCATAACGAATAAATTATGATTGTCGACGAAAATGATATGCTGATGTTATATTATTTTGACATCAATTCGATTTTCTATATTGAGAATATCGATATAATGGAGGATGTTGTCGAAATACAAAATTGAATAAACTTCCGATTTTACCCCCTTGAGGATTGCAAAAAGCTGAAATTCGTCATTTTTCATTTTCTCGTTTGTTCCTGGTTATTTCCCGACCAACTTCCCAACAACCTTGCTGATCATTTGCCGCTTATTCACATGCACGTTCCTGATTATTTCCACATAAAAAAAACAGCGGATTCGGGACTACCCTTACACCGGTTACGAGTGTGGAATGTTCTGAAGTGTTGAAGAATTTTCGTGGGAAAATGTCCCTCAGAAATTCGGCTGAATATTACAAGATCTCAAGATTGAGTAGACGGATCGAAAAATGCCCCAAACAAAATCGATAGGAAAAAATCACAGGATCGGGCCCGCCGAATAAAGCGTACAGGAGGCTCTTTATTCTCAACATTTTATGTACGTTTTATTGTCTTCGTGTTTTACTTTTCCTCTTTTTTTAATAAATTTTTCAGCCCCTCCAGCGCTGAGCATCTTCCCGTTTCAGAAAAACCTGCGAACTGAAAGAGAATTTTTTTCTCGTAGCGATACGTAGGAACTCGAAGTCATGATCCCCGACCACAGATTTGTTTAAGGCGTCAGGCCACCTTGGCCGCTCGAAAAATGGTTAGATCAAAAAAAAATAATAATAAACTCGAAATTATGGGCCGGAATATTTTTATTTTTTTACATAACGTCAGAAAGGGCTTTAAGAATAACGTTAATAAGCTTCCGTTCAATATATTTAAAAATGGCTCCGTTATGCACACTGCCGCGGAGGCAACAATACGCACGGTCGTTGCCCCAGATGTTACCCAGTCATGTCACATCTGAAAAAAAATCAGCTCATTCGTGAGTAGTGTCGGTACAATGTAGCGTAGCGGTTTTTTTTCGACCATTAAAAAAATTATTATGAGCCGAAGAAAAAAAATTGTATTTTTCACCGAAATTATGGCCCACCATAATTTTTTTAATGGTCGAAAAAAAACCGCTACGCCACATTGTAGCGACACTACTCACGAATGAGCTGATTTTTTTTTTCAGATGTGACATGACCGAGTAACAGCTGGGACAACGCCCGCGCGTATCGTGCGGAGGGCCTCCGCGGCAATATGCATAACGGCGCCATTTTTTAATATTTTGAACGGAATTTTATTACCGTTATGATTAAAGCCCTTTCTGACGTTGTGTAAAAAAATAAAAATATTCCGGCCTATACTTTTGAGTTTATTATTTTTTTTTCGAACATACCCATTTTTCGATCGGCCAAGGTGGTCAGACGCCCTAATCGCTCTGTGGCAAATTACGTTTCGTGTGCTCACCAGTTCGCCATCAATCTCCGATCCTATCCCCAACTGTCCCTCTTCGGTGCAACGAACAGCTATCCCATTGTGACTAAAATCACAGGTACGAGAGACAAGTGTAAGTATTTCTTAGTTATACACTGACACAAAAAAATAAAGGAGCAAGAAAAGTTGACCATTTTTTTCGTGTTCTTCGAAAGGTTGTAACAAAAATGGTCGTACAAGAAAAAAAGGATTTTGCAGCTTGAAGTTTCTAGTTTTCAGTTCTGACAATGATTTTTTTTTTAGAATCACTGATTGTGCGGTCGGAACAAATATCACGACAAAAAAAATTTTGCAAATTTTTACGTTTTTCAAAGTTCTGCACGGGTTTCGGAGATTTTAACCGGACTTAACCTATATCAAGGCCATCGAGCCCATTAAATTCACTGCGATTTGCTTTTTTTTTAAATCTCCCCTCGACCATTTTTTGCTGACATATCGGTCTTTGAATGGAAAAACGTCCTTTTGTCTTCAGTCATCGATGTCTCAGGAACTAATGGTCGTACAGGAATTCGACCGGCAGTTTTGGAAACATGAATACATATTCTACAAGCTCTGATTATTATTGTAGTGAAAAAAAATATATATTTTCGCCATCAGTTTTAAAAAAGTATTTGAAAAGTAATGAAAAAACTTTTCATTACTTTTCGCGCAGTAGGGTATTGAGTGCGAATTAAATGTTGGAAAAAAAATTCTAAAAATCATGTTGCCTGAAAAATTTCGAAAAAAATATTTTTTTTTTTTAATCAATTTATGATTTTTTTTTAATGTTGACATTTTTTTCAAATCAACGTTATTTGGGTTTGTTTGGGTTGTTTGGAAAAAGAGTAGTAGCTTTGACTGTTTAGAAGTTTCAAAACTGTCGAAGCCAGAACATTTAGTATCTGTAAATTGTAATGATTATGATACGAAAACTCATATTCTTAAGTAATCATGGTGAGACGATATTTAAGTGAAGCTCAAGTTGCGAGAGTAGTACGCTTTGGGTAATTCTAATGCTGGCGGTACAATGTTGATTCGAAAAAAAAAATGTCAACATTTAAAAAAATTGTAATCGAAATGGATTTTTTTATAAAAAAAATCTCAAATTTTTTTTTTATCGAAATTTTCTCTATTCGAACATTTTTAGTCAATATGATATTCAGGGTTTTTTTTCCAACATTTGATGCGTACTCAATACCCAATTGTACGAAAAGTAATGATTTTTTTTCCTCTTAATAATCATGAAATGATGTCTGAGAGGGAAGAAACTTGCTCCTTCAAATTTTTTTTCAAATTTCGGTCAATCGGGCAAGAAAGACCTACGAACGGATGAATTTCGAATTTTGCATGGTTCTTGGGGACATATTGAGCTGAATGACCGTCCATAAACATTAGTGTCTATCGCAATATTTGAAAAGTAGCGGTGGATTTATAAACACCAAGAAAACATCGTTTTTTTGTACTTTTTTAAAACTGATGGCAAAACTACAAAATAAACATTTTCACTACAATAATAATCAGAGCTTGTAGAGTATGTATTTACGTTTCCAAAACTGCCGGTTGAATTCCCGTACGACCATTAGTTCCTGAGATATCGATGACTGAAGACTCATCAGGAAGTTGTTTCATTCAAAGTCGATATCTCAGCGAAAATTGGTCGTACGGAGATAAAAAAAGCAAATTGGCACGAATTGAATGGGCTCAGTGACCTTGATATAGGTTAAGTCCGAAAAAAATCTCCGAAACCTGTGCAGAACTTTGAAAAACGTAAAAATTGCAAAATTATTTTTGTCGTGATGCTGCTTCCGACCGCGCAATCAGTGATTCTAAAAAAAATCATTGTCAGAACTGAAAACTAGAAACTTCAGGCTTCAAAATCCTTTTTTTTGTACGACCATTTTTGACGAAGTTAAAGCCTTTCGAAAAACACGAAAAAAATGTTCAACTTTGCTTGTTACTTAATTTTTTTGTGTCAGTGTATTATATGAACACATGAATTCTTGTCATAAAATCGTCAAGAAATAGATAAATACCTTTCTGACACACTATCTGTTTCCGGGCCATCCAAAATGACGCGGCGCATTGCCCGTCCGACTTCTTCGAAACTGCAACTGTAACGAACTTTTCTTCGTCATTCAAAATCATCTAAATTTGTTTCCTTATTTCTTCGTTTATACCAAAACAAATGTATAAAGAAGACTTTTTTCTATGATGTTATGATTGAAACCGCAAAATGAATGTTTTTGGAAGTAGCATGGCTTTAAAAAAAAAAATTTAATGTATTAAGGGGCGATGTAAAAAACGACAGGCCTTGAAATACCCAGGTTCACGGACTACGAAAGGTACCGGAAAAACGTTTGCAGACGAAGTGTTACGTGTACTTACAATTTTGACCCTTCTGAAGTTTCTCGCCGAATCTTGTGCACGCCAATAAAATAGGTGATGGTGCGACGATGTCGGTTCAAAAAATTTCGGATATATTGCATTCTTTTTTTGTTTGCCGAAATCGCGTATGTTTCACTGCAAATTTTCTTTAAAATTTCGGCCGAAATGCCTTTTGCAGCAAAGTCAATGTTGTTAGCGAAGGCAATTACAATGCGGCCTAAGATTTCCTTATTCGTCAGAATGTTCTTCGGGAAATTCATTACCCTGTTTCGGGCATACGAAGCCGCGCGCGAAGGCATTGTACTGCAACGACAGATGTGTCAGCACTGAAGATAGCAAATGTCACCGCCTTCAAGACGGACTTCCAAACAGCAGAATAATGATATGTCAGTATCGAAACGATGCATTGCTTTGAAAAAGAGAGGGAATAATTATTATACCCAATTTTTCTTTCTCTTAAAAAAAAATTGTTTTCACGATTTAGCTTATTCTGAAAAAAAGAACGTCGGATAAAAATGTGGATGTGTGTGGGTGTGTTTTCGGATTCTGACTCGCCATTCACAACGTGGACAAATGGTCTTATTGAAATGGAAACATAGCATTTTCAAGCTTGAAGTCTCCAGTTATCAAGCCTTGGGGTCAATTTTTTTTCAAGCTTTCTTCAAGGAGCAGACAAACGAAATATCCCAAAAGTAAAGTACGACATTTTTTTATTATTATTTTGAACGAGTGCACGGAATTGACATTTTTTTCAAAGTTGTCAATACCAGGGCCAGAAAAGCTGATTGAATGGCTTTACTGTGATTTTTGTATTGGCACGGTTTGTTCTGGAGATGTCGATGATTGAGTGGAAAAATATTAAATTTTTTTCTCAACCATCTCGAAAAGAGCGAAACTTTCAGGTTCAAGTGTTCCGGAAAGAACTTATATTTTTTCGCAATCTTTTCAAATGCATTTTATCCGTAAAAAAAAAAGAAGTACTGGGTTGTTTCGAAAGTAATCGTTATTAAGAACACACGTGAGCTCGACTTCGTTCGCTAGGCACTGTGTGGCAAACGTCCGATTTCCGTTTTAGTGATGGTTTCATCCACGTTTTGAAGATCGTTTACTGAACCAGACATGAAATTAATAGAGTGTATGACGAGATTATGTGGAAAACTATTTGAAAGTATCAATGGCCCCATGACACGTCAGTCATCACGTACTGAGAGGAGCAATCGTTGTATTTAAAAAATTATTGAGGGAATCGATTTAACCGCTGTTCGCTAGGAACTGAGTGGCAACCGGCCGAGCTCAGTTTCGGCGATAGACTATCCACGTCTTCGGCATCGTTTACTGACTCAGAGATGAAATCGATGCAGTTTATGACGAAGTTATAGTGAAAACTAGCCGAACGTACCAACCGAGCCGTTGATTTCAGCCTCAACACGTATTAAAAGGAGCTACCGTTGCATTCGTAGCTCTTCCCTCTGCTTAGATGATCCACTCTCCCGATCGAGAACGAGATGAAATCAACGACAAACTCGACGGGATGGTTACGAGAATGTGATATAGATACTAGAAAAGGGATTGAGAGAATCGATTTCACCTCTGCTCGCTAGGAACTGAGTGGCAATCGTCCGAGCTCCGTTTCGGCGACAGACCATCCACGTCTTCGGCATCGTATACTGAACCGGAGATGAAATCGATGCAGCTCACAACGAGTATGACGGGGATATGGCGACGACCCGATCGCGATAGGAGATGATATCAATTCGGACAACGATTCGTGCATTATCCATACGACATACTCGACAAGGTCACAACAAGTTCGCGATTGATTTCATCTCCATTCCGATAATATCGCAAAGAGATGATTTCATCTCGTTCCCGATCGCGAACGGAGATGAAATCAATTCTGTCAATGATTTTTCTAGTGTCTGTAGGACATACTCGAAGCCTTCACGACGAGTTTGCCTTTGATTTCATCTCGTTTCCGATTATATCGGAACGAGGTGAATCCATCTAGTTCCCGATCGCGAACGGAGATAAAATCAATTCTGTCAGTGATTCGTGGAGTATCCATAGGATACACTGGACGACGTCACGGGGAGTTCGCCATTGATTTCATCTCCTTTTCGAAAATATCGCAACGAGATGATTTCATCTCGTTCCCGATCGCGAACGGAGATGAAATCAATTCTGTCAATGATTCTTCTAGTGTCCGTACGACATACTCGAAGCCGTCACGTCGAGGTCGCCATCGATTTCATCTCCTTTTCGATAATATCGCGGCGAGATGAATTCATCTCGTTACCGATCGCAAACGGAGACGAAATCAATTGTGTCAGTGATTCGTGCAGTATCCATAGGATACACTCGACAACGTCAGGACGAGTTCACCATTGACTTCAAGTCCTTTCCGATGATACTGAAACGAGATAAATTCATCTCGTTCCCTATCGCGATAGGAGATGAAATCCATTCGGACAACGATTCGTGCATTATCCATAGGACATACTCGGCAACGTCACAACGAGTTTGCGGTTGATTTCATCTCCATTCTGATAATATCGCAGAGAGATTATTTCATCTCGTTCCCGATCGCGAACGGAGATGAAATCAATTCTGTCAATGATTCTTCTAGTGTCCGTAGGACATACTCGAATCCGTCACGACGAGTTCGCCATTGATTTCATCTCCCTTCCGATGATATTGAAACGAGATATATTCGTCTCGTTCCCGATCGCGATAGGAGATGAAATCCATTCGGACAACGATTCGTGCATTATCCATAGGACATACTCGACAACCTCGCAACGAGTTCGCGGTCGATTTTATCTCTATTCCGATAATATCGTAGAGATGATTTCATCTCGTTCCCGATCGCGAACGCAGATGAAATCAATTCTGTCAATGATTCTTCTAGTGTCCGTAGGACATACTCGAAGCCATCACGACGAGTTCGCCATTGATTTCATCTCCTTTCCGATGATATTGAAACGAGATAAATTCATCTCGTTCCCGATCGCGACAGGAGATGTAATCAATTCGGACAACGATTCGTGCATTATCCATACGACGTACTCGACAAGGTCACAACGAGTTCGCGGTTGATTTCATCTCCATTCCGATAATATCGCAAAGAGATGCTTTCATCTCGTTCCCAATCGCGAACGGAGATAAAATCAATTCTGTCAATGATTCTTCTACAGTCCGTAGGACATGCTCGAAGCCGTCACGAAGAGTTTGCCATTGATTTCATCTCGTTTCCGATTATATTGGAACGAGATGAATCCATCCAGTTCCCCATCGCGAACGGAAATAAAATCAATTCTGTCAGTGATTCCTGGAGTATCCATAGGATACACTCGACGACGTCACGACGAGTTCGCCATTGATATCATCTCCTTTTCGATATCATCGCGACGAGATGATTTCATCTCGTTCCCGATCGCGAACGGAGATGAAATCAATTCTGTCAATGATTCTTCTAGTGTCCGCAGGACATACTCGAAGCCGTCACGACGAGTTCGCCATTGATTTCATCTCCATTCCGATGATATTGAAACGAGATGAATTCATCTCGTTCCCGATCGCGATAGGAGATGAAATCCATTCGGACAATGATTCGTGCATTATCCATAGGACATACTCGACAACCTCACAACGAGTTCGCGGTTGATTTCATCTCCATTCCGATAATATCGAAAAGAGATGATTTCATCCCGTTCCCGATCGCGAACGGAGATGAAATCAATTCTGTCAATGATTCTTCTAGTGTCCGTAGGACAAACTCGAAGCCGTCACGACGAGTTCGCCATTGATTTCATCTCCTTTCCGATGATATTGAAAGGAGATAAATTCATCTCGTTCCCCATCGCGATGGGAGATGATATCAATTCGGACAACGATTCGTGCATTATCCATACGACATACTCGACAAGGTCACAACAAGTTTGCGGATGATTTCATATCCATTCCGATAATATCGCAAAGAGATGATTTCATCTCGTTCCCGATCGCGAACGGAGATAAAATCAATTCTGTCAATGATTTTTCTTGTGTCTGTAGGACATACTCGAAGCAGTCACGACGAGTTTGCCTTTGATTTCATTTCGTTTCCGATTATATCGGAACGAGATGAATCCATCTAGTTCCCGATCGCGAACGGAGATAAAATCAATTCTGTCAGTGATTCGTGGAGTATCCATAGGATACACTCGGCGTCGTCACGAGGAGTTCGCCATGGATTCCATCTCCTTTTCGAAAATATCGCGACGATATGATTTCATCTCGTTCCCGATCGCGAACGGAGATACAATCAATTCTGTCAATGATTCTTCTAGTGTCCGTACGACATACTCGAAGCCGTCACGTCGAGTTCGCCATTGATTTCATCTCCTTTTCGATAATATCGCGGCGAGATGAATTCATCTCGTTACCGATCGCAAACGGAGACGAAATCAATTGTGTCAGTGATTCGTGCAGTATCCATAGGATACACTCGACAACGTCAGGACGAGTTCACCATTGACTTCATGTCCTTTCCGATGATACTGAAACGAGATAAATTCATCTCGTTCCCCATCGCGATAGGAGATGAAATCCATTCGGACAACGATTCGTGCATTATCCATAGGACATACTCGGCAACGTCACAACGAGTTTGCGGTTGATTTCATCTCCATTCCGATAATATCGCAAAGAGATTATTTCATCTCGTTCCCGATCGCGAACGGAGATGAAATCAATTCTGTCAATGATTCTTCTAGTGTCCGTAGAACATACTCGAATCCGTCACGACGAGTTCGCCATTGATTTCATCTCCTTTCCGATGATATTGAAAGGAGATAAATTCATCTCGTTCCCGATCGCGATAGGAGATGAAATCCATTCGGACAACGATTCGTGCATTATCCATAGGACATACTCGACAACCTCACAACGAGTTCGCGGTCGATTTCATCTCTATTCCGATAATATCGCAAAGAGATGATTTCATCTCGTTCCCGATCGCGAACGGAGATGAAATCAATTCTGTCAATGATTCTTCTAGTGTCCGTAGGACATACTCGAAGCCATCACGACGAGTTCGCCATTGATTTCATCTCCTTTCCGATGATATTGAAACGAGATAAATTCATCTCGTTCCCGATCGCGACAGGAGATGTAATTAATTCGGACAACGATTCGTGCATTATCCATACGACATACTCGACAAGGTCACAACGAGTTCGCGGTTGATTTCATCTCCATTCCGATACTATCGCAAAGAGATGCTTTCATCTCGTTCCCAATCGCGAACGGAGATAAAATCAATTCTGTCAATGATTCTTCTACAGTCCGTACGACATACTCGAAGCCGTCACGAAGAGTTTGCCATTGATTTCATCTCGTTTCTGATTATATTGGAACGAGATGAATCCATCCAGTTCCCGATCGCGAACGGAAATAAAATCAATTCTGTCAGTGATTCCTGGAGTACCCATAGGATACACTCGACGACGTCACGACGAGTTCGCCATTGATTTCATCTCCTTTTCGATATCATCGCGACGAGATGATTTCATCTCGTTCCCGATCGCGAACGGAGATGAAATCAATTCTGTCAATGATTCTTCTAGTGTCCGTAGGACATACTCGAAGCCGTCACGACGAGTTCGCCATTGATTTCATCTCCATTCCGATGATATTGAAACGAGATAAATTCATCTCGTTCCCGATCGCGATAGGAGATGAAATCCATTCGGACAATGATTCGTGCATTATCCATAGGACATACTCGACAACCTTACAACGAGTTCGCGGTTGATTTCATCTCCATTCCGATAATATCGAAAAGAGATCATTTCATCTCGTTCCCGATCGCGAACGGAGATGAAATCAATTCTGTCAATGATTCTTCTAGTGTCCGTAGGACATACTCGAAGCCGTCACGACGAGTTCGCCATTGATTTCATCTCCTTTCCGATGATATTGAAAGGAGATAAATTCATCTCGTTCCCGATCGCGATAGGAGATGATATCAATTCGGACAACGATTCGTGCATTATCCATACGACATACTCGACAAGGTCACAACAAGTTCGCGGATGATTTCATCTCCATTCCGATAATATCGCAAAGAGATCATTTCATCTCGTTCCCGATCGCGAACGGAGATGAAATCAATTCTGTCAATGATTTTTCTTGTGTCTGTAGGACATACTCGAAGCCGTCACGACGAGTTTGCCTTTGATTTCATCTCGTTTCCGATTATATCGGAACGAGATGAATCCATCTAGTTCCCGATCGCGAACGGAGATAAAATCAATTCTGTCAGTGATTCGTGGAGTATCCATAGGATACACTCGGCGACGTCACGGGGAGTTCGCCATGGATTCCATCTCCTTTTCGATAATATCGCGACGAGATGATTTCATCTCGTTCCCGATCGCGAACGGAGATGAAATCAATTCTGTCAATGATTCTTCCAGTGTCCGTAGGACATACTCGAAGCCGTCACGTCGAGTTCGCCATTGATTTCATCTCCTTTTCGATAATATCGCGGCGAGATGAATTCATCTCGTTACCGATCGCGAACGGAGACGAAATCAATTGTGTCAGTGATTCGTGCAGTATCCATAGGATACACTCGACAACGTCAGGACGAGTTCACCATTGACTTCATCTCCTTTCCGATGATACTGAAACGAGATAAATTAATCTCGTTCCCCATCGTGATAGGAGATGAAATCCATTCGGACAACGATTCGTGCATTATCCATAGGATATACTCGACAACGTCACACCGAGTTTGCGGTTGATTTCATCTCCATTCCGATAATATCGCAAAGAGATTATTTCATCTCGTTCCCGATCGCGAACGGAGATGAAATAAATTCTGTCAATGATTCATCTAGTGTCCGTAGGACATACTCGAAGCCGTCACGACGAGTTCGCCATTGATTTCATCTCCTTTCCGATGATATTGAAACTAGATAAATTCATCTCGTTCCCGATCGCGACAGGAGATGTAATCAATTCGGACAACGATTCGTGCATTATCCATACGACATACTCGACAAGGTCACAACGAGTTCGCGGTTGATTTCATCTCCATTCCGATAATATCGCAAAGAGATGATTTCATCTCGTTCCCAATCGCGAACGGAGATGAAATCAATTCTGTCAATGATTCTTCTACAGTCCGTAGGACATACTCGAAGCCGTCACGAAGAGTTTGCGATTGATTTCATCTCGTTTCCGATTATATTGGAACGAGATGAATCCATCCAGTTCCCGATCGCGAACGGAGATAAAATCAATTCTGTCAGTGATTCGTGCATTATCCATAGGACATACTCGACAACGTCACAACGAGTTCGCGGTTGATTTCATCTCCATTCCGATAATATCGCAAAGAGATGATTTCATCTCGTTCCCGATCGCGAACGGAGATGAAATCAATTCTGTCAATGATTCTTCTAGTGTCCGTAGGACATACTCGAAGCCGTCACGACGAGTTCGCCATTGATTTCATCTCCTTTCCGATGATATTGAAACGAGATAAATTCATCTCGTTCCCGATCGCGATAGGAGATGAAATCCATTCGGACAACGATTCGTGCATTATCCATAGGACATACTCGACAACCTCACAACGAGTTCGCGGTCGATTTCATCTCCATTCCGATAATATCGCAAAGAGATGATTTCATCTCGTTCCCGATCGCGAACGGAGATGAAATCAATTCTGTCAATGATTCTTCTAGTGTCCGTAGGACATACTCGAAGCCGTCACGACGAGTTCGCCATTGATTTCATCTCCTTTCCGATGATATTGAAAGGAGATAAATTCATCTCGTTCCCGATCGCGATAGGAGATGAAATCAATTCGGACAACGATTCGCGCATCATCCATACGACATACTCGACAAGGTCACATCGAGTTCGCGGTTGATTTCATCTCCATTCCGCTAATATCGCAAAGACATGATTTCATCTCGTTCCCAATCGCGAACGGAGATGAAATCAATTCTGTCAATAATTCTTCTGCAGTCCGTAGGACATACTCGAAGCCGTCACGAAGAGTTTGCCATTGATTTCATCTCGTTTCCGATTATATCGGAACGCGATGAATCCATCTAGTTCCCGATCGCGAACGGAGATAAAATCAATTCTGTCAGTGATTCGTGGAGTATCCATAGGATGAACTCGACGAGATCACTACGAGTTCGTTATTGAATCCATCTCCTTTTCGATGATATTGCGACGAGATGATTTCATCTCGTTCCCGATCGCAAACGGAGATTAAATCAATTCTGTCAATGATTCTTCTAGCGTACGTAGGACATACTCGAAGCCGTCACGACCAATTCGCCATTGATTTCATCTCCTTTCCGATGATATTGAAACTAGATAAATTTATCTCGTTCCCGATCGCGATAGGAGATGAAATCAATTCGGACAACGATTCGTGCATTATCCATACGACATACTCGACAAGGTCACAGCGAGTTCGCGGTTGATTTTATCTCCCTTTCGACAATATCGCGACGAGATGAATTCTTCTCGTTCCCGATCGCGAACGGAGATGAAATCAATTCTGTAAGTGTTTCGTGCAGTATCCATAGTACACACTCGACAACGTCAAGACGAGTTCACCATTGATTTCATCTCCTTTCCAATGATATTGAATCGAGATAAATTCATCTCGTTCCCGAGCGCGATAGGAGATGAAATCCATTCGGACAACGATTTGTGCATTATCCATAGGACATACTCGACAACGTCACAACGAGTTCGCGGTTGATTCCATCTCTATTCCGATAATATCGCAAAGAGATGATTTCACCTCGTTCCCGATCGCGAACGGAGATGAAATCAATTCTGTCAATGATTCGTCTAGTGTACGTAGGACATACTCGAAGCCGTCACGACGAGTTCGCCATTGATTTCACCTCCTTTCCGATGATATTGAAACGATTTAAATTCATCTCGTTCCCGATCGCGATGGGAGATGAAATCAATTCGGATAACGATTCGTGCATTATCCATACGATATTCTCGACAAGGTTACAACGAGTTCGCGGTTGATTTCATCTCCATTCCGATAATATCGCAAAGAGATGATTTCAGGAATGTATAAACCGACGAATGATTTCAGAAATGTTCGACCGAGGGTCCAGGGATCATACGGCGGGCTGTTTGCTGTTTTGCTCACTTAAAAGCTCGCAGTCGGATGAACGAGCTGTCGCTACTTGCATTTAATCTTTGTTATTTGTATAAGTTTGAAATACCGTTTTTTCCCTAAATTAGGGTACTCGCCAGCTGGATAATTCGGATATTCAGAATACCGGTAACATGAATAGAAATCATTTATATGTGAGAGAACAATTTTTTACGAGCTTTCACTTAATATGCTAAAAAGTAGAAAATATTATTTTTACCAAGTCACCCATATGCGACTATAAATGAAAGCTTGTGTCACTTCTTAGTCTCATGTTTGCGAAATTTCAGAGCTCCAAAAAGTTGAAAAGTGGATGAAGTACCGATTTTCCATTTTGCATTCAACAGAAAGTCGTCATTTAAAAATGAACTGTATTCTTGTAAGTCGAATCATGCGCTATGACGTCTGGAATCCATGTTTGCAAAATTTCAGAGCTCTACGTAATCGGGAAGTGGACGAAATATCGATTATTCATTTTGCATCTTACACAAAGTCGTTTTTTATTTATTTATTTATTCATTTTTTTAACGTTGAATCGTGCGTTTTCACCCCTCAAATGTATGTTTGCAAAATTTCAGAGCTCTACATAGTTGGGATGTGGGTGTAATATCGATTTTCCGTTTCGGATCTAACACCAAGTCAAGTTAAATAAAATCCTGTAAAAAACTAAACAAAAAAAAACGTACTGTACTTCGGTACTTGAAACTCCAAACATATTGGGTTGGTTCCGAATCTGTTAATTTTTATTTATTAAGATAACAATCATAACAGAAACTCTCATTGAATAATCGGGCGTGATAATTGTTATCACTGCCGCAACAACTAAGAATGGACAATTTGATCAAAGTCGTTATGAAAATGGAACAATTTACTCGCGATTCGATATGGAAACGTTGGCGTCGAGTCTTTACGATAACGGCAATATGACAAGAAAATAGAACACTCGCTCGTTGCCTCCAAATTTGAAAAACACCAAATTATTGACCGTTCTGTGCTTTATTTATCTTCAAAATAACGATTACGAATGCATTGAACAATCTTATTTCCTATCATCATCGCTCGCGGGTAGAATTACAAGTCTTCTGAATGTCGGCAACCTTCACGTCTCGGCCCGGACTCACGGAGCGGCAGAAGACGAAGCGGCAAATGTCACATCCGTCGGCCTGTCACGCCGACGCGAGTAATACGCAAAACGTCAAATCATCCGTGCCGTCATCTGTCAAACGGTGCGTTCCTCAAGCCGTGCAAGTTCAGAGCGCGCGCTACTTGTCAAACGCACGCTCTGAACTTGCGTACCCAAGATGACAGAAAATAATAGCAGACGATACAAGAAACGTCAAACTGGCCGGGCAACCGAGACAGATGCCTAGCTACCTTGCTCGCTGCCTGCTACGCGTCTCGCGCTCAGACTCGGCACTCGAGTGGCGTCGTCGCTAAGGGCAGGCTTCAAGTCCTACAACAATCAGTCGAACGCCAAAATTCTAATCGCTCTCATTTGAAAACTATTTGACGGAAAAAAAAACGCCTTGGCAGATTTACTCGGGGTACCTCCCTAAATCCGCCAGTTCCCGATGGGTCACTTAATATGAAACACCCTGTATATATATATATATATATATATATATATATATATATATATATATATATAGGCACGTTCGTGAAATATATATATATATATATATATATATAGGCACTCGAGAATACATCACGAAAAAAATTAGGATTGAAATAGGATTGCCGAGAGATCAGGCCAATAATTGCGAAGCGAGTAACGTTGATCCGTATGATATTGCAAGGGAGAAAAAAATCGATCGATAATCCTCACACGCGTGTGTCCTACCAACCATCGATCCCACTTGTGCACCGATGACATCAAAGGTGTTGCGCACAGTTTTACCATTTTTTTTTCTTTCTTCCTACCGTTGTTTTTTCTTTTTTCACTCCAGGTTGTCGCTTGAAGGGAAAGGGAGCATGGTTTAGAGACACTCACGCGGAGGGATGTGACTCTACGCGAGGGTTGAAGAAGTGGTTCTCGTTTACGTCGAAGGCTTTTCCAGTTTCTTTTTTTTTTTGCTTTTTACCTGGCCACGTGGCGACGCGTGCTGCGCCACGAGACAGTTGGGGCTGTCGACCGAATCGGCTCTTATATACATGTACGCCAGTCTGTCGTGCGGTACAGGCTGTCCCAAAAGTAACAGAAGAGACGGAAAAACGCGTAGACTGAAACGAAGATGAAAAATCGACTCGATATTTGAGGCAGTAAGGGGCCCTACGTCGTCTTTTGAGACGAAAAAAAGTATTTTCAAATCTAGAGAATTTTACGTTGTACGAGCGTGTGTTTGATCATAAGATCGATGCTTCAGCTTTTTTTTTTAATGCAGCGGATAATGCAGACAGATGTGAGTGGTGGGAAAAATTCAAGTGACGTTATTGGGTTGTCAAGCTTAATGAATGAATCCCATATTGACATTTAATAATTTTTTAAAGCAATATCACACGTCAGCTACAAATCGTTCGGTAGTTTTTTTAGTGCAATTCATGCAAACTAGATGGCGTTAGTTGGATCAGAATTTCTTCGAAGTTCACTTATCGCGAAATTGCAAGATTCGACGGTGTGTAAAGTTTGAAAAAATCGAAAAAACTATCAAAACGACAGACGGTGTGGGAAACATGTGGCACGGGTTTGTGCTACAATAAGCAAAACAACTGCTTCAAAGCATTCCATACATCATAAAGTAATGTTAAGATACAATGTAACCTGTCTGTCACACTGACTTTAATGCTTTGTAACTAGCTCTCTGATTACACTTTTCTAACTAAGTAATACGTGATTCGTATTTATTAATCCTCCATAAAGTCAAGTACAGTAGAGCGTCGATTATCCGAACGTCAGTTATCTGAAACGTCAATTATCCGAGCGACGATTTGGTTTATTCGAAACGTCAATTATACGAATGGTGAATGTTTACGTTTTTGAGTTATGAAGGGTGAACAGCAATGCAGTGAAATCTGTGAATTTGAAAGGAGAATAAATCTTCGCCCAATTCATAATCGATCGTGTACATCGAGGGTAATATTTTCAATATTCAAATACCTTTCACCGGTTAAGTTCGCGTGTCAAATTTTTCTGGCGCTCAATCAATGAGACGCAAAACTTTCGGATGCATCGACAAAGTCTTTCCTTCGTAGCCGGGCATGCAGTGATGTCAATCTCGACGAGACGCTGCAGAGGTATTTATTAGCATATCCCTCGTCCATCGCTCGATTCGAAATACGATTTCCCATTGCCATATACGCGAGAAAGGGTGATTTTTATCGGAGCCACTTTAATAAATGATCCAGCGCGCGCACGATTGTCAGCTGTCGGCGTTCGGATCGTCCAATCAATTCGAGAGGCATTACGATTCACCTAGATTCCCGTATATTCCCCTTACGTTCGACGAATACAATTACACACACTCGGCCAATACAATCACGGCTCTATAATCGTGCAATCAAATCTCTAGTTCGGTACCGAAAACGAAACTATGACAATAATAGCTCTGACGAAATGATGCAAGATAATGTGTCCAAGCAAACCCAAACAATCGATGAACCGTTCGTTGCACGCATTTCAATGTCAAATTCGTTGGCTAGGATACATTAAGGGGCTATGTCCAGTTGAGAAAGTCGAAAAATCACTTTTTTCAAAACCAGTCTATTTTGACTGTACATCATGTCATAAACGTTCCGTGAAGATAACAAGGTTATCCGATTGACAGCTTTGACGTCAATGTCGATTTATGTTTGACAGTTTATGTTGACGAAAGTCGAAACGCCCCAGCGTCAGTCAAACCTTCAAATGCTTTTTTTTTTTCGAAAATACATTTGCAAAGTCGACGAGTAAAATATTGCGAAAATTACTGCATTGATCTTTCTGAAAGTTTTAGGGCTTTTTCAAGATGTAAAAATATAGTATTCGATCGGAGGATTTTTTCCGGTGTATACTTTCAATTTGATAAACGAAAAATGCCAATTTTTTCGCAAAATTCAAGAAGTTCCCTTCCAACACGCACCGTTTTGTTTTAGTTTGATATTTCGGGAATTCCTTCTTTTAATCATAGGATAAACTAATATATCATAGCGAAGAAAACTTTTTGATTTTTTCATATTAGGTAATCTGGTTCAGACATCGGCAGTATATCGATTGTAACTAAATATTTTTACCCAAAAAATTACAGAGTATCATCTGATATGCTACTTTTCCAAATAACTAATTTTTGTATAAATTCTGCATCACGATTTTCGAAAAAACATCCCAAAAATAAGCCTTTTTCACTGTTACAACTAAGCTAGCCCTTTAAGGGGTAACACCACTGTAAACATCTAAAATTAAGCGGTTTTTGGCGATTTTTTTTTTTGTGGAACGACAAGTAAGAGAATAATAATATTCAACGATGTTATTAGTCATATCTTCAAGTGAACAAAGTAAAATCATATCAAAAAATTGTATGAGATGGTGATGCTGGAGCCATTCTCGCGAAGCATGTCGAATTTCAGACGCTCTGCGGCACGCGCTATAACTGACGCAAATTTGAAGGTGGAAAATTTGTTTAACTGCTATTAATTTACATAAGTATAGCCAGAGAAATATGTACGGGATTTTGAAAATAAATTTTTTTGTGTAATTGGCAAGGCTTCAAAGTTCACCCTGCTTTCTTAAGCCAATAAAAAGATGAATTTTTTGAAAATGCTAAATTGGTCTTACCCTTTAAGTTGACTCGAGTCGACGAATCCTTTTCGTGAGGGTAATTACCACGGATGTCCCTTCTGACGATTTTTAAATTTTTATTTCATTCGTATGTGCCTCATTCATTCACGAGCAGGACTTTGCGTGCAATTAGCAATTGACAGTAGATCGAGAGAATACCAATTAATGGGATAAGATCGCGGCGGGAGTGACAAACTACTTTCCCGGAGGAAACGGTGGAAACTTGGTGGAAACGCGAAGGGTTGACAATGGGAGATTACGAGTGGCATTGCAGTCGTGAACAAAGGTAACATATTCTCGATTGTTCAATATATATGCATATGTATATATACACGCACACACACACGCACGCGCGCACATATATATACATGAATACGTTTCTGCATTTGTGTATGTCAATCTGATGAGCCACATAGATAAAATGGAAAAGCTCTTACTTTGCTATCATAGCAATAGCAGAACAACGTAAGGATCATGAATTAAGCATTGATCGTGCGCGACTTATGACTCTCGTTATTGTATGAATTATTAAATTTCATATTTGAATATAACAAATGAATAGTTGCGATACCCCAAAAAATTTTCAATAATACCCCAACCTGAACGAATAAAGCAGTGGCCCTAAGCTTGAAGGCTATGAGGGTTGGAAAAATACATTAAATAAATTTAACGGGAACTTGGTAACCTAGTCGTTGCGTGTGATCACTCGTTGTGGATAAGGGTAATCGGGGATGATCGCGGGCTCGTCGGCTACCAGCATTTCAACCTATACCCGCGTGCTGTCTTTCAGGCTACTCTGAGGATATATATATATATATATATATATATATATATATATATATATATATATATATATATATATGCATAGGGTGGCCTGAAAAATAACGTTCAAAACGGTGAGATGCCTCGTATCAATACCTGTCCAAATCACCCCCATGTATGTTCTACGATCTTTTTGCCTTTTTAAGAAAAAAGAAAAGAATTTTTAATTTTTTTTCTCGAGTTTTCCTCTAGCATACGTTTGTATTTCTGTTCTTTTTTGTGTGCTGCTTTTCTCTTACAAGAAACATTACTTAAGTGTCCGCCTTCGATTTTGGTGCAAATCATATATGTGATGAAGCATTCAAAATAAGTAGTCAAGTATTTTTTATGGGCGAAAAAACAATTTTAAGGGAGAAACCACTCGTTAAAGAAAAGCGCTTCATCCCTGAGTTTAAATGTTTTTTTCCCCTGTTTCTATAGTGGGTTTTTTTATAGGCTTTCCATTAGGAGAATTTTGGGTTTTGTTTCATTCCGATCGATGGACTGCTTTTGGCCGAAACTGGAAAAGTACCCCTCCACGCGAATGTCTTTGAGGGGTACTTTCACCTCCTTAAAACCGATTTTCTGCCGATACAAAAGATACGTGTTTAATAGTTTTCAATGCTTTACCACATACATGAGTGTCAACAAAATCGAAGTTGAACCCTTAAGTGATGTTAGAACTTTTCAAAAGCAATTGGGTCTCATTTGTGCGGACGTAAGGTTTTTTTATTTCATCAAAAATTTTGTGGTTGACTCTTTCGAACCAATTTTTTTAAACTTTTGATCAAAATGTAAGGCTTTTATGTCAGTGTTTAGTTGGTCATTCATTTGTCGCTCAGCAGTGCACGTCATGATGATAAGACAAGTTTAAAAAATCGCGAGAAAAGTACGTACACAAAAAAGAAAAATTGAAAAATGCTTTTTCACGAAAACAAAAAAGATTGTAGAACGTGCGCGGGGGTGATTCGGATATGACGTTAAAGTTGGCATCCTTGGAATGCACCGATTATTTCTTTTTGTTTCATTTGTCATTTCCTTACTTTGATCATTATGTGAAGCATTTTTTGGCGAATTGAGGTCATACAAATGTGTAACAAAAATACGTGAAAACTTTCGAGTGATTTCTCACACTATAGATCGGTGAGAAAAAAAATTAAGGGGTTAAAAGAATTAATTTTCGCTGCATCCCAACAATGCAAACTTCAACGTCATATTCGGATAGGTATTGGTATGAGACCCTCGATTTTCCTTTATAGACACCTCGTCTATATATATAGGAACCTTATACAGTGTGTATCTTAACTACTAGTTTTCCGTTCGTCAGCATATAGGGTGTCACTTTCCAAGCAAAACGCTTTTTTTTAAATGTCGTGCGACAAAAATTGGCCGAGATATTCACGAGTAAAGTCCAACGGTGAGTAAGCAATGCCACAGTAGGTTTAGTGTCCAAGCGAGCGCGAGCGTGGATTCGAATCCACATTCGGGCAAGGGGATTCGAACTTTCAATTCTGAATTTTGAAATTTGAGTTTTGAACGTTATCCGTTCGTCCAAATAAGGTATTCAATAGTAAATAAAAAAATGTAAACAATGTTATCCATTGTTTACTCAAAACATCTTTAGATCTTGAGATATTTCATGTAAACAATTGACAATATTGTCTAACACTTTTTATTTATTATTTGATACTTTATTTGGGTAGCCGGATAAGATTTGAAATTCAAATTTCAACATTCGAAATTGAAAGGTTTAACTTTCAATTCCAATTTCAATTTAACAAAAATCAATGGATTCGAATCCACTTGTGCGAATGTGGATTCGAACCTGCGCTCGCGCTCGCTTGGACGCCGAAACTACTGTGCCATTGATTGCTCACCGTTGAACTTTACTCGTGAATATTTCGGCCAATTTTTGTCGCACGACATTTAAAAAAAAAGCGTTTTGCTATAAAAGAGACACCCTATATGCTCACGAACGGAAAACTAGTAGTTAAGATACACCCTGTATAAAAAAAAAATATATATATAGGGTTCGTCTGTGGATGCCAATAAGTCTTGATGCAAATATTCAATAGCCAAGACGAGGCAAGATATCCGTTGCTGTCGACGTAGGTGCACAGGCCCTTTAGTTGCGGTTTCAATGGGGGGCGAAAGTCGGCGCGGAAGGGTGAGCGAAAGAGAGAGGGAAAGGAAAGACGCGTATAAAAATGTATCACATGCTACGAGAAAGAGCATCTGTCCCGTATTGTTTCTTGCCAACTTTGTATGTACAAATCCCCCTGCACGAGTTCTGGCTCGCCGCTGCACGCCTCGTTCGTATCGGAAACTTTTTCTTCTTTGTGATTCCACTGCGCTCGTCG
This sequence comes from Ophion costatus, assembly GCA_951751655.1. Taxonomy (NCBI): domain Eukaryota; kingdom Metazoa; phylum Arthropoda; class Insecta; order Hymenoptera; family Ichneumonidae; genus Ophion; species Ophion costatus. The sequence goes on from OX632358.1 coordinate 36,342,050, forward strand.
TTGCCCGTGGTAGTAACTGGCGCGGTATTTTGCAATTGTCCGAAGATTCGTGTATATACGAATTTCACGCAACTTTTCGTCACGATAAAGTGGTAAGTAATTTTCATCAAAATTGCGTCCGCTTTGTACGCACGTGCAGGCTGACAATTATAAGGTGGTCATCTGTTTTTCGAGGGTCTAATTTTACACAGGGATTTCACGACCGAGAAAAATATTATATTTGATGGTTTTTCGGGCCGTCTTCGAAAAAAAATTTAGCATATTATTTGTGATGAGTAGCATTTGCCAGAAATAATTAAGCATTCTGGAAAAAAAAATTGAATTTAATCTTAACAGATTGTGCCTAGTTGTAACAGACGAAAACAGCGTTTTTGGGATTTTTTTTCATTGTGCTGATAACTTTTTACAAAAATTAGGTATTTGGAAAAGTATCATCTGAAGAATACTGTAATTTATTGTGTAAAAATGTTGAACTATAATCGAAATTATAATTAAACATTAAATTATGATCGAGATTATAATTAAACATTAAATCTGAACCAGGTTATCTAATCAAACAGAAAATTCCAACAGATTTCGGTAGTTTATTAGTTTATCCTATGGTTAATCGAAAGAATTTTCAAAATATCAAACTGACAAAAAAAGGCACTTGTTCAAAGTGAGTCTTGATTTTTGCGAAAAAAATAGGCATGTTTCGTTCATCAAATCGAATATATCCATTGAAAAAAAAAATCCTTCGATCAAATACTATATTTGTACATCAGAAAAAGACCTAAAAATTTCGAAAAGATCGATGCAGTAGTTTTTTTTACATAATTCGCTCACCGATTTAAGGGGTCTTCTCACTTTAGATGCTAAAAAGGCTATTTTCATGTTTTTTTTGTCGATAGGTTTATATTATAGATATTGATATAAAAGTTGTTACACCTAATAAATTCACTTTCGAAATATATTTAAAAAATATTAATGCATTTACGTAACCCAAACAAACTTTCAACGCGTTTTTCTCAAAACAACGTTTTTCGATGGCTTGTTGATAAAATCTTCGAAACTACAGAACCGATCCTTATGAAATTTTAACCACATGTTCTTTACAACTATAGCTATAGCGCATATCAAGGATTTTTAAATTTTGATATTTACTATGTTTTGCTAAAAACGGTGAAAAAGCACGTTTTTGTTTGTTTTTTTTTCTTTCGAAAAACGTTCCCCACTTGTTATTTTTGCATATAGCAAAATTCGTATGATATGCGCTATAGCCATTAACATACTGAATCTAAAACCGTTTGATTTTTTTGTTTCGGATGATCCATCTCCGAGATTTCATCAACAGCGCAAACCTGCCATTTTTATAAAACATTTTTTTAACTACCATTCGCGTCTATAAATATAGACGGAAATGAATTAGAAAAAAAAAATGTTTACGTGTATTTCGAAAGTGTATTTATTAAGTGTAAAAACTTTTATATCAATATCGATAATATAAATCTATCAAAAAAATCATGAAAATAGCCTTTTTTAGCGTCTAAAGTGAGAAGACGCCTTAAAAACATACTTTCGAGAAAAAAGCTATTACGGTTTCGGAAGACCCTGCGAGCGATGATGTACTCGCAAAATGCATTGGTTTTGAAAAAGGTGATTTTTCGACTTGTACAACCAGGCATAAGCCCTTGAGTAAGCAGAATGAAGAAAATTAAATTCCGACTACGAGATACTCCTGAAAAACTTTTTTCCGTGCATGCCGTCATCGAGAAAAAAAAATTATTAAAGTGGACAGATAAAATTCGATTCCATTTGAAAAAAGTTGTTTTGGCGTGTTTCGTATTCGGAATTTAATTATTCACATTCTGCTGAACTTCAAATAGAATTTCCATTTTTACTCATTGCAAAAAAACGCTACATTTTTCTCGAAGATTAATATTCTTAAAAGACCATTAATATTTTTTCTCGCCGCTAAATAACCGCGCCAGACGCTGAAAAAAAGTACAGCCCCTTTATAATAGTCACCCTGTATACATTGTTATTTATTATTTTCATTGCAATGTCTTGCGCGTTTTATTTTCATCGTTTTCAGTCCATTTTTCAAAATTACATTTACATTGATCCGCGAGGCGCGCCTACGTCTCAACAAAAAAGTTAGCGGCTTGCAACAATCTTCGTACAAAATAACCATGGTGTTTTTTTAATTCCTTTTTTTTCTATACGCCGCTCAGATCGACCCAAGAAATTTTTCACACCCGGAAGCGAATTCTCATCCCGAAGAAATAAATGGCTGCATCATCCCTCGTCGTAAAAACGTACGAGAGACCATAACGGGCGCTATGTGCCAACGCTCTACTGTTTATATTTCTCGAATTCTTCCTAATTTTCGATGCCAGCAGGAAAATCCGTGGGCCGGGCGCGTGCGCGGGGCAAATAAAAGGTTTTTCGCCACATGGCACGCGCTCGGCACGAACCGTCGCTTTGGCTGCTGACATACCAACGCAGGGGCCCCAACCTCATGCAAACATCAACGGGGCACGATGAGAAATAACACTTCCGGTCCCTTCACAAAGCTTCTCATGCATGTAACGATGTTTTATAACTCGTTCGTCCATACTCGTTTTTCTGAAAATATTTTATTGTTATTGCTGTCATTATTATTATACTCGTTTTTCTTTTAATTTTGAAATGACGATAGTTATAGTGCATGAAAAAAAATGTTGCATTAAAACGATTCTTAATCGACGGTTAAAATAATTATTATTATTGTTATGCGACAAAAAATTATTATAATGGTCATTACGATCGATAGGATTATTGTTATCATTGTTGTTGTTATTTACATTTCTCACCACAATAATAATAATGATAATAATACTATAAATTGATAATATAATTAATATAAATTGGTAATATAATCAAAATGTTCTATTAAAAGAATTATTGAAACAACTATTATCATTAGTATGCCTGTTGTTTTTGTTATTGTTATTTTTATTATTTTTATCATTATTATTATCAATACGATTATTGTTATCATTATTGTTATTACTCATATTGCTCGCAATCATAATAATAACAACAATAATAATAATGTAAATTAATAATATTTTCGCAAGTAATTAAAATCAATATATCATTAATATAACTAAAAATACGATATTAATATAATTATTATAATTAACAACAAAAAATTTAAGTAATTAATAACGTAATCAAATTTTTTTATCAGAAGAATTATTGAAACAATTATTATTATTATCACTATCGTTTTTGTTATTTTTATCGTGATTGTCATGTTTATCGTTTGCCGTCAGGCAAATTAAACTAACGAGCTCGCTATAAATACAACGTTAACAGTACATCACTAAATTTTCCTTCGATTAATTATTTGATCGATAATTGACGATCTAACTCGCGTATATCACTATCTTTGGAAGTGGCCTACCTGCGTAGACACGCAACTCGTTTCGTGAAACGGGGAATCGAAAGTGAAAGAAACAATGTTGAAAAAAGAAACGTTGGAAAAAAAATCGGTGTTTACAGAAATGTGCTCGGTTGGACGTCACGTGTGTGGGATTGCACAGAGGGGCGGAAAGGGGGATGAAAAGATGGCGCGCGCGCACGTGATTAGCAATTAACTCGAAGAGGAACCGTCCCTTTTTTTCTCGTATCCGAAGGGTGTTCCGTGTGGAACGAAAAGGGCGTTGGGCCCGAGGGGCCCCTGACTAGTTCGCCCGAGCTGAAACACCCAGCGATTTCCGTTCGTCGGAAACGTCATGTGGCACATTAATTGGACCAGCACGGACAATAAAGGAGGATGATTCGTTCGGCTGATCTTTTCGACAATCGACCCCGTGCCGAGGCTTCATACATACATACATACATACATACATACATACATACATACATACATACATACATATATATATATGTATGTATAGTATAGTATAGTATAATCGATGGATTTTGGGAAAGGTCCCTTCTCTTCAGCTCCACGGGCTGCGATCGTTAAGGAAAATAAAAAATCATCAATACATGGAAAAGAAAAAAAGATTCGTCTGGTCATCGGAAAAAAAAGCAGAACTGCAACTGATGATTGGCGTACACGTGTTAGGGTTCTTTTTAATTTTACGTTTTCTCATGAAGTAATAAGTACAATTGAAATTAGGCTTTGAAAGACGCATGTAATTGAAATTACGCTAACTTAAATTATAGTTGAAATGAAAAAAAAAAACGTGTAAATATAATTGACTTAAGGAAAATCCTAATTCAAGGCAGGACATTACTGTGACAGGTAAAAAAATTGCTTTTTTTCCATTTTTTCAGAGTATACATATTCAAGAATTCTACTATCATTTTCTGATTGTCAATTCAAAAAAAAAAACAAAAAAATAGACAAAATGACGGTAGTTTGAAAAGAATTATCGAATTTAGCTTATTCTTTCGACGGTTTTTCGTTAAATAAAATATGAAGATTTCAAATAAATAAAGGTTTCACAGCAAGACAAAAGATGGCGTGATGAACGTTGTGTCAAATTTTGAGACAGATAGCTTGAAAACTCTTCCTTTGCGAATGAAAAATCGTTTTTTTTTTAATGTTACACTGTGACGATCCCTTGAAATGGTAAAAGAAGGATACATATAATTACAATGAATGGAATTTGAATAATAATTAACATAAAAAAAAACAGCGCGTATTATCAAAATAAAAAAAAACAGCGCGTATTATCAAAATAAAAAATGCGCATCACAATTGCAATAAAGAAGAAAACCGCGCGGATAACAATTTCTCAATATTCAGAACAACAATTAAAATCAAGTAAAAAAAAAGTGCTGGCCTATGAGCCCGCACGAATTCCCGAAGCTCGGAGACCCGTGTGCATTTTCGTACGAACGCCAGACGGCATTCGTGTGCTCCTCCAGTTGCCATCTCGATCGTGGCCCGACTTATTCACCAGGGTCAACGTAAATTTCCGGACGGTATAACCGTTGCGCGTTCACTCCTTACGAATCGATCATCCAAGATCGCGTTAAACGCCGTGTATACGAGAGCCGCTCGAATTTCGTCGATCCCAGCAGCAATATACGTCACGGCTTTTTTCCCTCACTCCCGCGGGTGCGAAAAGATTCGGTTTTTCTTTCTTTCGATCCCCGGGCCTGAAAGGAATCCCGGCCATACTCTCAAAATATAAAAAACGAAAAAAAGAAACAATCCTCTGCCGTGCGAAATAAAAAACAGAAAAACAAAAATTATTCACCATCGCGGGTCTGCAATGCCAGTAGAAGCTTCCGGTATAAAATCAACAGCAACGAAAAAAAAAAAAAAAAAAACAGAAAGAATCACGAGTTCGGCGGTAATCGAACTCCGGTATGGGGCGTTTCGCTTTTTCTTTTTCCTCTCGTTTCTTTTTGCCGTGTGTCTCGAGTGGCCGAAATATCGTTTTTGTCTTGACATTATCGGGAATACTTCGACCCGAGAATGGGCTAAAGCGCGGCCAAACAGCAGTCGTACCGTAAAAGTGTCCGGATCGAGATGAAAAAGTTGATCATCGCCGGTGATGGCTTTCATCGTTGAGAATCACAGATCCCGCGAACTGCTGCGGGACCCGCGGGATCCACCAAGTCCCATGGGCCTTGCCCGCGACTTGTACACACACATATACACATTTACATAGTTGCAGTGTGCACGTACGTATACTGTGTCTCTTTCATTCGTTTGACAAATGAGCCGCCTGTCGGCATCTCGGCCAAATAAGTCCTAGTGGAAACATTCGTCTTTGGTTTCTCTTCTTGTTCTTGCGTCAGAGGCCCCCGGATGCCTCGGGAACTTCTCAAGTCCATAGTTCCTCGGAGTGCCTCTGGCGCAAACTTTCATTCCAGGAGAGTGACTGTGACTGTACGTGTGACTATGCATATATATATATATATATATATATATATATATATATATATATATATATATATATATATATATATATATATATATATATATATATGTGTGTATGTATGTATGCATGTATGTACACACAGGGTGTCCTGTTATGAATGGGTAATCCAGCAACTGTCGACAGGTCAGATCATGTCCTCCTATATGCTGAATTTCCAGTTCAGTAAAAGTCCCACGGTTTTCGAGATTGTGGGCTTTGTTTAGTTTTCTTGAAAAAGATCATCTGCTCTTGGTTTTTCGTATGCCATTTCGACAACGGATATGAGTCGAAAATAAATAAGCAAATTTTTAAATTAAGGATGTTGAGTCCCTGTGAAACATGTTAATGTTAATTGTTCAATAGATAGCTTCTTAATCGTCATGAAATTTTTACACGACCTCCTGAATACTTCATGTAAAAACATACAAAATTTTCAGAATTCTATCATCATTACTTCAACCTCCTTAAGGGTTGAAATAAAAAATGATAAGAAAATTCTGAAAATTTGGTATGTTTTTGTATGAAGTATTTAAGAGGTCGTGTTAAAATTTCACGACGATTAGGAAGCTCGTTATTAAAAAAATAAACATTTTGTTAAAAACAATTTTTAAGAGATATAAAAAAAAATTTATCAATAAACTTCGTTTTGTTTCCGTTGCTTTCAGTATATTGTAGATATTACAAAATTGAGAGGTCAAAAAAAAACTTTTTGCAAAGTTACATCAGTTTCCATAAGACAGCATTTGATTTGTGAATGTTGATTGTTCAATAACGAGCTTCCTAATTGTCGTGAAATTTTTACACGACCTCTGAAATACTTCATACAAAGACATACCAAATTTTCAGAATTTTGTCATTATTTGCGATTTGGGACTCAACATCCTCAAATGCCACGATATGCGTAGTACATTTCTTTTGCACCGCAGGCTATCAAAGTCAGATGTTCAAATTGGTTTGTATGTGAATTCTGAATAAGATATTTTTTCGTAAAGTTTCCTTAACGTTTTAGGTTAAAAAGAAGACATTTCGTCATAAAACAAATCTATTAACGAAATGGCATGCGAAAAACCACAAGCAGATGATTTTTATCTCGATAACCGTGCGCGCGCGCGTGTGTGCGTGAGTGTGTGTTTATTGAGATGGTCGATGCGCAGCCTTGAGGGGGTGATTGGTCACCTCCCTAGGGACATATCTAGCCTAGGTTACCCTAGTCCAAAGTCTAAAAATTTCGAGTTATCAGGGTAAGTATGATTTTTGGAAAATTTCCCAAAATTAGGTACTAACACGTTCATAATGTTCAAACAGGCAATGATTGGTAACTAAAAACTAATTTGCGTCTTAGCTTAATGTGCATTCCATCGACAAACACCAATACAATCATCTGTATCTACACAACTAAGTAAATGGGACGTGCCAAATAATAAAAAATTTGTTAAAAAATAAAAATACCTCTTATGCTGATACTATTTTTTTTATACCACTAACATAAGAGGTCAACGAGTTAATACCGAATTTTGGGAAGTTTTCCAAAAATCATACTTACCATGATAAGTCGAAATACTTAGACTTTGGACTAAGGTAACCTAGGTTAGACGTGTTTCTAACGAGGTGACCCATCCCCTTAAGGTTATGCATCGACCTTCCTAACACCCTGTATATACACACACAGACACACACGTAGAAGGCGAGTTTGTGCGCGGAGACGTCGTTATACCCGATTCGTAACTACGAGGTTTGCTCCCCGGAGGCAAAATCCAGTTTTTGATCGATCGCGCAGGTCCACCTCGTTCCCGCCCCGAATTTCTTTGTATCCCTCATCCGCTCTATATACGTACCCCGGGAGCCGTACGTCGCGTCGGGCTGAAAATCTTCGCGGCGAGGTCTCTCCCGATTTTGCGGGTGGTTCATGTGAGACGAAGAAACATTGGATCGAGGAAGGGGCGCTATTGGAGCCTCGGTCCGACCCTGTAATGGGCAGGCTGGCTGAATCCAGAAATTGGCTTTCGATATTTTTTTTTCTGCGGGATTATTGAGATGTCGGGGTCAGGATTTTACACACGATTGATACGTGGTCTTGCCAAGTTTGAGCTCTTTTTTTATTGAAAAATATTGATAAACAATTGAGTTAGTATTATGCGACGAGAGTGCCGCTGTTGCTGCGTGGCCAATCGTCGTAGGTGGGACTAATGCTTTACGCAATAGTTAACCATTTTCCAGATATCATTATTTTTATGATTTTTTCCTAAAGCGAGGGGTAGGCGAGTTGAAAAATCAATGAAAAAAAATACTGTCGTATCGAACCAAACTTTTTTTATTATTTGTAGTTTGCGGACACAGTAACAAATAATTATTAACAATAAAATAAGAATGATCTTCAAGCATTTTGCAATTAGGGTTCGAAAACTCTGCAAGCCTAATAGTTATTGTTATTTTATTGTTGATGAATCTTTGTTACTGTGTCTTTTTGCTTGCGTACTTTTCAATGGAAAAAAAATATGACGAAAATCATTCACTTTTGCATAAAGCGTTACTGGGTTATTCGATAGCGGAAAACATGTCCTGTAACCGTTTCACGGGATCGTGACCGATAACCAGTGAGTATATATATATATATATATCCCGTGAAACGGTTACAGGACATGTTTTCCGCTATCGAATAACCCAGTAACGCTTTATGCAAAAGTCAATGATTTTCGTCATATTTTTTTTTAAAGTTAAATAGAAGTTAAATAGAAAATAGAAATTTAACTGCCCTGTATATACGTGTGTATATATATCTATGTATACACATATATATACACACGTATATACAGGGCAGTTAAATTTTTATTTATATATATGCACACTATATATCCCAATCGGGTTCGATTGGAAAGTTCTATTAGTATAAACATTAGAACATCCACGTTTTTGTAGGATCGCGATGGAGCCGAAGAAAGGAACCGTAAAACGGGGTTAAATTGACATCAAGGGTAACTTTGAAAGTTTTTGGGGCCACTTCAACAGAGCGCCAAAATACGGTTTAAATGTATGCGCTTTTAAATGTGGTTGAATTTGATGTTCAAGTTCATTATAATGTTGCTAAAGTTGATTGTAATGTTGCTCAATTTGATTTTGATAAGAACGATAATTATAAGACTGAACAAGTGCATATAATAGTAGCCTACGTACTCGATATTTTTATGTAAAATATTTCCTCAATAAAGATGACAATTTGCTTGTAAAAAATCTTTGTTTTTCATTTGATTCCATGTATAATGTACAAAATATTATTTTTTTTGATCGAAATGATGTCAAAGTAACCTTCAATATTTGACATAAGTTGCATTTCGATGCCTTGTCGAAGAAAAACTCCACTCGAGGTTATTTTGACACTTAAGGGGTCAGTCCACTTTGAAAATGAAGCCAAACGAAAGCAAGCAAGACTTGAAGAAATCGACGATGATGAGCAATCAGAAGGGATTTTGTACGGTGCAGGAATTGCCGATTGAGTTTAGGTAAGAGTTTTTCATAGTATAAACTTCAGACGCGTTTTTCTCGAAACAACGTTTTCAAAATCTAGCTCCATCGTAACTCTAAAACTAATAAACCGATTCTCTTGAAATTTAAACCACATATTGTAAACATGATTTGCAACAAGATGACCCTCGATGGTTTTAAAACTTTGATTTTTACGTTTTTTTTTGCGAAAAACTGCGGAAAAAACACGTTTTTTTTACTTTTTTCGTTTATCATCTGCCATTTTTTTATTTTTTGATAAAACTTTATATCCGAGGGTCATTTTGTAGCTGGTGTCATACTGAATCTAATGGACTTTGATTTTTTTGTTTCGGACAAGCCGTTGCCGAGTTGTGATGGAGCTACCTAGCCCACCTATTTTTGAGGCGTTACGTTAAACTTAGTTTTTATACTTAAAAATGAATTAAAATTAATTCAAACCTTTTTTTATGTATTTCAAGACCTTATTTATCAAGCCCAACAACTTTTATATTCATATCTTTTATAAAATCCTCAAAAAAAAATCTCAAGACCTTATTTGTCAAGCCCAACAACTTTTATATTCATATCTTTTATAAAATCCTCAAAAAAAATCGCGAAAATAGGTTTTTTCGTGGCTCCAAAGTGGACTGGCCCCTGAACAAAATCTATAAATTTGTGGGCGAGTGATGGGGCTTGACTTTCTTATACATTTGATAGCCGAGGGACACATTGTTCTATTGGAGCAGGAGAAGTTGGAATTTAGGATGTTAAAAAAAAGTTACCAATAAAAAACTTCCGAAACCAGTTCGAAGTAACCCGGTATTTTACTCACCACGGAAGAAAGCGCAGGATCCGAAAGGATCAAAAGAGCATTCCTCGCGTTCTCGCGACCCGCTGGAATTACACTCGCGTAATTATACCCGACGCATAATATCTCATGCGCGAAGAGGCAAAAGGATCGACGGTGAAAGTGGCCCAAAGTCCTTTTGCGCCGAGCAGCCGGTGACAAATTGAAATTGCCGCGCGGGGAGGACAGGTGCGCGTCCTGCGAGCAATCGATTGTACGAGGGTATACATATTCGTTCCGCGCGTAACCTCGCTTCTTTCTCCTTTATCTTCCGCTTCTATTGCTTGCTTCTTCTTCCGCGCAATTTACTAAACTAATAGCGATCTTTGCTAAATTTATGCGCACGTGTTGTCGCGCGTCTCGATAAAAGCTCAACGGGCCAAGTTGCGGATTAAGGGGGTATCCATCTTTGGAAGCCCAATTTGAAGGGTCAGAATGATGAATTTTTTTTCTAGTAACACATCGATTGGAATAAATTAATTTTTTCTCAGCGTGTTGTATACATGTTTGCGGTTAGAATGTAATTTTTCCGGAAGAAAATCTTTCAAAGTGTTCGTCGTGCTGCAGTTGGCGTTGCAGCCCTTCAGCGGCGAGGCCCGAAACGGCGGGATCTCTACCAGGCTCAAATCTAATTTGAAACGAGAGCAAAAAAAAATTTCTTCAAATATATCCAACTGGCTATGGGTTCAAGATCGATTTTTCCAAATTTTAAAAAATACGAAGAATGACAGCCTCTCCAAAGAAAACCTCATTTTTATCTTGCAATACAGCAAGATAAAAATGTCGTTGTTATTAACAAATGGTTAATCCTATTAAAAAATGCGATCGTGAACCGAAAATGACTACTGCTTGAACGCTAACTGTGCAAACTCAAGTCAATAGTGTGGAAGTTACTCAAGATACCAATCCCGCCGCGTCAAGATATGTAGTTTTGACATAATCGCGTTCATCCTCGACGGATCGCGGTAAGCCCGGCGCACACCGTTCCATTAAGGGCGGGATAAAGTATTAAAAATTTTTTTTTTTCATTTAAAATTTTTTTTTAAATGAATGCATAATATATCAAGAATATTGTGTTAAAATTTCAAGTCGATCGGAGTAAAATTGACGAAGTTATGAGTATTTGAGCGTCTATTGCTCCAGCTAGTAAGTACATGCAGCTTATGTAGCTGCATGTACTTACAATGAAGGTTCTTTCGCTTTGTTGGCCTTTATGGAAGAGATGCAAATCAGTACAGGGCCAAGTTCTCACGAATGGGCCCGACAAGTTGACGATTTGCGAATTAGTAGAGCAGAGGAGTAAGCGGCGCACGACAGTAAAGAAGAAAGAGTTTTGCGTAGACAAACGCAAAAAGATGCTCTCGATCATCTTGATGGAAGCCTTTTGCTCTAAGGACCTGGCATCGACGACTTTGAGTGAGTATAAGAAAATTATCGAGTTTTATTTTGAATTTCTAAGAATTCAAAGATAATTGAAAAATCTGAAAAAATTCATACGTATTCAGAAAAATGAACGAATCACGAAAAAAAATTGGGTTGCGGGGAAATTTGTTGACTAATTTTTTTTTTTCATCATTTTGTTAATAACATTTTGGAATTATTATTATGCAAAATTAATCTTTTGAGTACCTTTAATATGCATGAATTTTCTCAGATTTTTATGCAATCGAGAAGGGTTCTCAAACTTATGTGCAATGAGCGCTAAGCGACCAAACTCTTCTGCGTTTTTCAAACCGTTTTTCTGAGACTTGTCATATTTGAAGTCCGTGTGCACGATAACTCAAAATCTACCGGACCAATCGCTTTGAAATTTTGCACAGTACTTCTTCACATAATTCACCAGGGATTGTCGAGAGCTTTTTTGTTTTTTTTTAATAATTACTAATTTTTCAACAACAAATTAGCCGATTTTTTTCAGCCAAAATCGGGTTTTTGGCTCCCAAGTGCTACGAAAAATCGAAAAATCGAAAAAAAAAAATCCTCCCGTCATTACCTCGAGAAACATCTCCTTTAACAAATGCATTTTGATTTTTTTGTTTCAGATGATTCTGTTGCGAGTTATGGTGCACACCGCAAACCAACTTTTCTTCGAGGCGCCTCCTGGGTTTAATTTTCACTCGCCTAATTTTGAATATTTTGCAATGCAAATGTAGGAGAAGGTTGTTCAAATGTTACTTTATTATATGTAAATTTTTCAATAAACGAACACTATTCGTTACGCCAAAAAAAAATCTTAAAAACATCCCTTTTTTCGCCGAATTAACTCCACCCTGCCCTTAAAATAGGTACAACTTCTTCAATTTTTAGAATTTCAGGGTCCGGTTGGTCTTAAATTGTTCTTGAAACTTCACACTATGACGATATGCAAAAAAACGATTTTTTTTTAGTTTCCAGAGAGGAACGTACTTTTCCTTAACGTACGACGATTCAATTGAGGCGGGAGATACCTTTAGACGAGTAAAAAATTGCTGATGTTCATGATTTTCTATTTCATTAACGCTCATCCGCAGAATATGCAAGAAAAAAAAATAAATGTTGAAAATCGATGAAATGGTACGCTTTGAAAAAAATATTGAATTTTCCGAAAACGGCTAGATATTGCAATAAAAAAAAACTTTTTTTTCAGTTTCAAAACAGTTTTGGTCATGTTTTAGACAATAAGATTAGAATGATTCATACCAAGTTTGAGGCGTTAGGCCACAGTAACGGGTATAAAATCATGTGTGAATTTAACAATTTTTTTTTCGTATGAAAAAGTGATTCACTCGTAAAATTAATTACACATCTTTTTAGTATGAATATCAAGCTGCTAGAAAATATATATTTTTTTTCGATGTACAAAATGGCCGACTACTCGAAACTTCTCGAAACAGCTTTTTTCCAATTGGCGTGACAAATAACTTCAACAATTTTCACTCGATTTACTTCAAATTTAAAAGTTATGTTGCTAATTGTATTTCGCAGAGAAGTACGTACGGAATTTCTGATTAATCGAAAACTTTTCGTTTTATGAGCAGTTTATGAGCAGCTATAACGAAATTTTTCACTGAAAATTCATTTCTTAAGTTAAAATACCTACAACTTTTGAATAAAACAATATTTTTTAAATTCCGTACGCACTTCTCTAGGTATTCTAATATAGATTGACGATAATTTTTGTTTTTTGTTCTAGGTAAAAAATTGCGGATGCTAAATGTCACGCCGCGGAGCGCCTGAAAAAAGATAACAAAAGAAAATATTAGTAGTCGGCAATTTTGTACATCGAAAAAAATATATATTTTCTAACGGCTTGATATTCATACTAAATAAATGTGTAATTAATTTTATGAGTGAATCACTTTTTCATACGAAAAAAAAATTGATAAATCCGCAGATGATTTTACACCCGTTACTGTGGCCGAAGGCCTTAATCTGAATCGGTTAATTAGGTTTTTAGCCATACGTCAAGCCAGTTTTGAAAATGCAGTTCAGAAGATCGTGCCATATTTCCGCCATTTTCAAAGATTAATTAAAAAATACCATGTTACAGGTAGAAGTAGTATTAAAACTCACTTTAAGTCTTCTAAATGGTGAAGAACTCGTTTCATTGAAAAAAAATCATGACAATGAGTACATTTTTTCCTCGCCTAAAGGTATCTTCCCCCTTAAGCTCGGGTGATTTTGTAGAGCGCGTGTGACCTCCTCTCTCTCTCTCTCGAGCACAACCAAACTCACAAAAGAGGACATGGATCGGGAGCTCATACGCAAATCAATCCAAGAGAAAACAACGATCCGTAACGAAAAGGAAGCGAAGATTACCCGGACACTGGAGAAAACAACTTGGGTTGACCAAATCCATCGTTGGGGGATGTCAATAAACATTGACATTGATATTGACTTTGACATTCATTGAAAAAATCGAACATTAGGCTATTTTAATAATGATTTATTCCATCGAACTACAACGAATAAGTACTCGGAATGATACAATATTTTAGGGTCCTATTTCAAAATGTAGTGGCCACTTGTGAGCGAACAATTTCGGTGACCAGTATGCATACATTTGGGCGCCAACAAAATAGGTCAATATTCAATATTTTTTGTGATGAGAGTGTTGAGATGAAGGGAGTGGGATTTTACATACTGCCGGTACATAACCTTGTGAACTTTGAGTCCTTTTCACTAGAATATATTTATAAACAATGAAGTCATTATTATCAAAAGAAAATGCCGCTGTTACTTTATAGCCAATCCGTATAGGTGGCGGTAATTAGGGTCATCTGAAATTAAAAATGAATAAATGTATTTCTGGTACAATAACAAAACTTTCGTATGACCGGATACTTTTTTGAAATTCCAAAAATTACGAAAATTGCGGGCTGGAAAGAAAACGTTCGATTTTCGACAAAAAAAAACTTGAATCGTTTGTTATCAACAAGTCGATGAACATTTTTGTTTTAATTATCCGGTCATACGGTAGGAAATGTTATAAGCGATTCTCTGTCCGAATTTGACGTGAATCAAATGAATAAATTTTGCGATACGACCTTACGCCGTTTCCTAAAACATAGTTTCGAGAAAAGAAAAAAAATCTGGAAACGGCACGAGATCCGACTCTCCACAAAAATCGTCGTAACTCGGTGAATTTTATTAATTTTGACAAAGTCTCTGTTGCAAATTGAAGTTAAAAGCCCAGGCTATAAAACTGCGAAATAAACAAAAATCGTATTTAAAAAAATTCAAACCCCTACCATCGCCTTACATCCAGGCGATGTCTTTCTCCCGTGCAGGAAGATGCGCAGAAAAAGGCCACCCTTTCCACCAATAAATCCGGTGTAAAAATCACACTCGCACGGATATCCTCTAGGAAAAAGACCCACCCGTAAAAACGAAAAATACAAAGCAACCCCTGACGATTTCGTCTGCACGGCGGTGAATCACCGTCATATTTTCGTGAAGCGATGGCTCGCCATGCGTATGTTTTGACGGAGCCAGTGATAATAAACAAGACCAAAAATAATAGAAAAAACAGTGAAAACGAAGAGTAACTCCCTGCAAGGGCAGTGAGAGAAAGAAAGAGGGGGGAAGAGAGAGAGAGAGAGAGAGAGAGAGAGGGTGAGAGTTAGGGGAAGACGACAGAATATGGAATGAAAAGTGATGTTCCAGCGGTGCGTGACTCCCTTGCGGTGGTGTAGGGTCAAGTACCGGAAGTGAATCGAGGGGTTAAAGAGCAGCACGAGAGACTGATTGCGAGCGTGCGTCGTAGAGAGAGAGAGAGAGAGAGAGAGAGAAGTAGCCGGGGAAGGTGCACACTATCGACAAAGAGGGACCTAGGATGCGCTACAAATTAACCCCGACGGATTATTCGAGTGGGCGCGATATGCACCGCGGCCCATCCCCCGTTTGGCTATTTTCAAGGGGATGACGACCATTTCCCAACGTGCCAACCGGGTTCGTCCGGTATGTCTACCGC
>OX632358.1:36362527-36569092 GCA_951751655.1 Ophion costatus
GATGCCCCCGAAGCGAATCATCCCGAATTGAGTTATTTCCGGACACTGTTAGCATCGTGTGCATTTTTTTCGTCGCTCGTTTTCGTATATCTTTGCAAATCCACAAAAATAAGCTCGCATGTTTGATTTGGGTTAGGGGGGCGCAACGAGGGCTCGCACTGAGTAATCGCGACAGGCCCAATGTGATCGCGATCGAAAAAGAGACGATGCAAGTTTTCATGTAAATTACGTATCGAGTGCTGCACAAATAAATTCATTACTTATCGAGAGGAAGCCAACCTGCTGGATTCTTCTTCGTTATTATAATAATCTTATTATTATTATTAACTACCATAATAATTATTATAAATGTTGTTATTTTTTGTTTTATTAATGTTAAATTTAATTATTAATTGTTAATTACATTTTTTGTTTTATCAACATTACATTGAATTATTACCTAATTCTTGAATTTTCAATAATTTAAGGGAGGACACCACTGCGACGGGCCGGAAAAGGTCGCTTTTTTCGGAATATTTTTGTCTACTAGATTATTTATTCGGGATTTGAAGAAAAGGTATGTTATCAAGCATATATTGAATTTATTTCATGTAAATATTAAGTGAATAAAATCAAAAATTAACAACGTTATTGAGATATAAGAGCCTGTGTATAAAAAATGTCATCCAACGGCCGGATCTCGTTGTACAGAACCAATTTTCGAAAAAGGTAATTCACAACATTTCGGGTGCTAGAGAAACAATGTAATTTTGGCAACATTTTTTTTATATTCGGGGGCTAAAAAAACTAAAAAACAAGGGCAATTACAGAAATTTTGCTTTTGTTTAAATTGAAATTCGGACAATTATAGCTAGAATTATGATTCCGGCGAGGTCGAGAAAAGTCGTTTCAAGAAACACGCGATTGGAAGTTTTACGACGTGAATCGTTGCGCTACCTGCTCTCACTAAATCTTCCGTAACTTGGTTAACTGTCAATATTTGAGAAATTTTCCACATACTCTTGAATATGTTTGTTTCGAGAAATTGCGAAAAAAAAACGATTTTTTTAACCCGACACAGTGGTGTCTCGCCTTAATTAATATGATTAATTAACATAAAGTTATTATTATTGAAAATAATAATCAAGAAACAGTGAATCCATAAGACGTAGTCTGGGCGAGTGCGAAGCTACCCAGCGGGAACGGGAAATATCGGGTCTTTCGATATAACTCGGTAAATTCGCGGAGCTTTTAATCACGTGCATAAGTATTCGTGACTCGCATTCATTCGTGGCGTGTGCTACTCGCTCGATCGCCCGGACACTTGAAACTCGAGTTCCACCCAGGTCGCTCGAAAAAAAAAAAGAGAAGCGCACACGGTAAAGGCAGAGAGAGAAAGAGAGAGAGAGAGAGAGAGAGAGAGAGAGAGAGAGAGAAAGAGAGAGAGAGAGAGAGAAATGATGCAAAAAATCATAATGCCAAGGAACGAAGAACAGAGATGCAAGACTCACGGATCCAGTTCGGATAAATTAATTCGATCGGGCACGTATCGATCGCAATCGCACGTGTACGCGCGCTCCCGCATTTCCAGCGGTGATACGGCAACGAGTAAAAAGAAATTGTAACACGAATTCGTGCAAGCCGACCGCTGTTTCCTACAATACTGTGGCGCGTCGTCCAAATTAATTTTATTCGATTTTAATTGCCAGACGTTATACGGGCGGACCACTCAACGGATTGTTAAAGACGCGACGAATGACACTGAGCTGGAAAATTCGGAGGGATAAAAATGTTTGTGATATAAGTGCGGACGAATACGAGTATGGTTTAAAAAACTGTCTTGCAAGAGTTTTCAAGTTCGTAAACTGTTCAGTGTATCGCAAATCACCGGATACAAAAAAAAAACATCACCTTACGGTCTACCTTCGATTTTGAAACTGGCACGTGTGGCAAAGAAGTCAAAACTTAGGCACTTCTTGTTCTATCCGTGGAAAAAGGTGCCAAGGGTAAAAACCACCCCGTGTGCTTTATCTCGATTAAGTTTGTCGATGCGTGCAAACAAAATCGAGCGGTCGAATCTTTCCAGGCGAGGCAGTATGTTGGTTATAGGTATTGGGGAGAAAAATTGGTTTTATTATTTTACAGACCTTTTTGAATATATCTGTGAAAGCTGTTTAATGATCCTCGTCAAATTAACCGAGTTATAAAAATTATAAGAAGGACGCTCGGGGAGCGCCGTCGAGATGCAGCAACTTTAACCCTTAATAACTCAACCTCATGTAACAATCAAGAATACTTGACTTTATGGTAGGTCTTAATAAACAAAAAAACACGTGGTATTTCTTTTCTATTTTCGCAAACTACTACTAACTATCTACGCACACTCGAATCTTGCACTCTCGCGATATATGAACTTCGAACAAATTTTGCTCCAACACACACCATCGGATCTGCACGAATTGCACTAAAAAATCATAGAGAGGTTCTTAACCCTCGTGTGACATTGGTTTAAAACAGGATTAAACGTCAATGTGGGATTTTGTGAGAACGTACAAGGAACATCACTTAAGTGTGCGCCTTCGATTTTGTTGAAACTCATATGTGTGACAGAGCGTTGAAAACTATTAGACACCTTTTTTTTATCGGCGGAAATACGTTTTTAAGGATGTTGAGTCCCAAATCGCAAATGATGATAAAATTCTGAAAATTTGGTATGTTTTTGTATGACGTATTTCTAGAGGTCGTGTAAAAATTTCACGACAATTAGGAAGCTCGTTATTGAACAATTAACATTCACAAATTAAATGTTGTTTTATGGAAACTGATGTAACTTTGCAGTAAGTTTTTTTTTTTGACCTCTCAATTTTATAATATTTACAATATACTGAAAGCAACGGAAACAAAACGAAGTTTATTGATACATTTTTTTTTATTTCTTTTAAAAATTGTTCTTAACAAAATGTTAATTTTTTAATAACGAGCTTCCTAATCGTCGTGAAATTTTAACACGACCTCTTAAATACTTCATACAAAAACATACCAAATTTTCAGAATTTTCTTATCATTTTTTATTTCAACCCTTAAGGAGGTTGAAGTAATGATGATAGAATTCTGAAAATTTGGTATGTTTTTACATGAAGTATTCAGGAGGTCGTGTAAAAATTTCATAACGATTAAGAAGCTATTTATTGAACAATTAACATTAACATGTTTCATAGGGACTCAACATCCTTAAGAGAGGGGTGATTGTGCAGTTTCACCCACAAGCAGTCCACCTATCCAGATGAAACAAAAAGCAAAATTCTTTTGATGTAAAGCGATGAAAAATCTACGATAAACGTTTAAAAGAAGATTAAATTAAGGGATGACACGTCCTTCATTGAAAAGTAGTTTTCACCCTTAAACCCGCTTTTTTCGGTGACGAAAGAAGCACGTGACGAATAATTTTCAATGCTTCGTCACATATATGCGTTTCCACAAAACCGGAAACGGACACTCAAGCAATGTTCCTCGTTAGATGGCGTATCACAGAACTGTCACATGGTGATGTGTAAAGGGTGAATCGCGTGTTTCGCGAAATTATGGTTTTTAAGGCCTTCGGCCACAGTAACGGGTATAAAATCGTGTGCGAATTTAACAATTTTGTTCGCATGAAAAAGTGATTCACTTATAAAATTAATTACACATCTATTTAGTATGAATATCAAGCTGTTAGACTTTTTTTTTCTTTCGATGTACAAAATGGCCGACTACTAATATTTACTTTTGTTATCTTTTTTTAGGCGCTCCGCAGCGTGACATTTAGCATCGACAATTTTTCACCTAGAAAAAAAAACAAAAATTCTTGTCAATCTACATTAGAATACCTAGAGAAGTACGTATGGAATTTAAAAAATATTGTTTTATTGAAAAGTTGTAGGTATTTGAACTTAAGAAATGAATTTTCAGTGAAACATTTCGTTTTAACTGGTCATAAACTGCTCATAAAATGAAAAGTTTTCGATTAATCAGAAATTCCGTACGTACTTCTCTGCGAAATGCAATTAGGAACATAACTTTCAAATTTGAAAAAAATCGCGGGGAAATTGTTGAAGTTATTTGTCACACCAATCGTAAAAAATTTGTTTCGCGAAGTTTCGAGTAGTCGGCCATTTTGTACATCGAAAAAAAATATATGTATTTTCTAACAGTTTGTTATTCATACTAAATAGATGTGTAATAAATTTTATCAGTGAATCACGTCTTCATACGAAAAAAATTTGGTAAATTCGCACATGATTTTATACCCGTTACTGAGGCCTAAGGCCTTAAATCAACAACCTTTTTCAATCAATCCACCGATTGGGCTGAGAATGTTCCTCTTTTGCATCAGTCTCACTGGGTTATTTGTTAGTGAAAAAAACGTCCTATAACCCTTTCACAGGGCCATGACCAATATCTAGTAGCCCAGCGTATAGACGTGAAAATGGTGGAAGGTATTCTGTCATACAAAAACCCCTTTTTCATCATTATTGGTATTTCTATGACACCCCGGTTTACCCGGACCCTCTAAAAACTCCATGTAAATATGCAAGTCCACGCAACCATAAAATTCGCATATTTCATAGATTATCGAGACAACTTCAGTGGAATAGATGAATAAAATGTTCAAAACTGAGAATAATAACGAAACTAAAGTTTCCTTTACTCTTCCAGACACACGTAGGATTTTCATAATACGAAAAAACGTGAATTTAGATTTTATGCAGTCACAAGTTCGCTTCCCAGTCACGGAACGTCGTCTTTCGCCGAAAAATGTCGAAGGAAAACATTTCACGACGAAAGTACGCGGCGGGGATTTGAACCCGCGACCTCCCGATCCGCTGGCCAACACGCTAACTACTAGACGAACGCACCGGGGATTTTATAGGAATATTTTAGATAGGCGTACACTTTTGAAATACAGAGAAAAAAAACAATCACAATAATAAAATTGAAGTAAAGAGTAATTTACCCCGTCAGGCTCGGTGTCATGTTAAGACGGAATGATACCGACCGCGATGGGGTACCATTCCCTCTTAAGATGCAAAAACGCATAAGCATAAATCTTTCGTCAGTTTCAGTGTAGTAACCGTCCATTTCGATGCGATGCACCGTTTTAAAATAAGGGACGAGAGGAATAAAAATGAATGGTGGATTAATCCTGAAGTATTTTATGGCTGCATAGTGGACTTTTTACCGCTTCACATACGAAACAATTTCGTTATTATTTTATTGAAATCGGTGAATTTGCAAAATCGCCCATTGATGTGCCTCAATTCGAAGGGTGGCTTAACCCCTTAGAACTGGATTTTCGCCAGTAAACAAGGCGAAGCACTACCAAGATCGTCATCCCAAAAACCGCGACCTGCAAAATCGCTTTTCTTGCAGGCTCCGCCATCTGGATACGATGAATGAAAACTTATCGAATTTTGCTGCAGAAAGCTCATCTATGCAATATGGTATTAAGTTCAGTTGATAATCGCGCACGCATTACCTTAAGAGAGACTCTACGATACGCAGTGTGCACTCCGTTTATCGGTCTGCATGTTATCGACCGTAGGTAAGTTACCGACCGTAGGTAAGTTACCGACCGTAGGTAAGTTACCGACCGTCGGTATGTTACCAACCGCCAGCGCCTCTCCAACCACCGATGACAAGACACGAACTGCTCTTCGTTTATTCAGCGCCAGGCAACTATGAACCACGGTCTTATATACAGGTCTGGAAACGGCCACATTATGGTAGGCACGCTAAGCCGATCTACTTTTCCTTAGTTTTTTGACCACACGTGGCATTGTTGTTGAAGAGTACATGTGTGATAATGACAGAATAGCTTCTGTGTTTCTCTCTAACTCTAATAGGGATACGAATTAAAACAAAACCGATTGAACAAATAATACGATTACTAAAGACCAAAATGATTGATAGACACCATCGTAATTGAGGCCACGCATGTCATTGAGCTGCACGTCATAAGAGTTCCGTAGAACCAAGCAGCTGTGATGAACACAAACGTGTTTCTCTTTAAACGCGTTGAATCTTTATTCCAAGTGATCAAATCGCAGTTTCGCTAAATGGGCCGTATTTTGTACGGGTCATGAGAATGCTCCTTCTATATCATTGGTCAAATTACAGTGGCGCCTAATAAAAATAAGCGATAAAAAATAAACCGGAATGACAAATTTCGCGCAATTTTAATAGATTTAAACATTTTTACATTTTCTCTGAAAAGCCACGGCTACGAAAATTCTTCTGCTAGTCACATTTTTCGCGTAAGGTTCCGAAATGCTCGCCCCTCTGATCGAGCTGAAATTTTGCGCAGACTTTCCTTTGAATATTCTAAAGGAACCCCGAAAAGGATTTATGGCGACTAGCAATAGTTTTCGAGATATCGAATTTTGAAAGTTACTTATTTTACTTCGATCCTACTATATCTATACTTAAGAGGCTCACTCCGTTCTCACACCTATATAGAGCTCTCCGCTTTGTGCGAATCTTTGTCTAGCTAACGCGATAGCTCTCCCATCGCTTACGTCGCCGTCTTACGCTTACGACACTTTTATCACCATCGCTACGGGGCCGGTGACCAAGCCTTACTAGGAGCTTCGCTGCTCGACATAGCGTTTACTTTTGATCTCTTTTTATGCCGCAATACGGCATGGTCCTTCGCTAACGTTTTCCACCATGGATGGAACGTACAATTTGTACAAATTGTCTTCGATATTAATCGACCATCTCCAATCATCAATCGACCATCTCACAATTCATTTCTCGTTCAAATTTTTTTTCAGCGGTCAATCTTTATCATGGTTCTTTTTCAATTCTTAATTTAATTTCGGTTCTTTCGTAGTCAACGTTTTTGAGGTTTTTTAAATAGTTTATTTTTTTTACCTTTTTTTTGTAGTTAACATTTGTTTGGGTTTGGAAAATATTTCGAATTCATTTGGTGTTTTGAATTAAATTTTTTGCGTTTTTTAAATGGCAAATTTTTTTTTGTAAAATTTTCTCGGCTTCTCGGATAATTTTTTTATTTTTCGAGTTTTTTTTTACTGTCCATACACTTTATATTTGTATTCGGTAATTTGTTCTGATGGCTTTTCCGTGGGAGGCTCAAAACACTTCACTTGGTGTGTGTTCTTAGCACTTAGCTCCGAACATGCATCTGTCAGCGAATATTTTATTGTACATTTCTATAGACGCAGATTTGCACAGAGCGGAGAGCGCGATCACACATATAAAGGGGCGTATACAAATTACGTAACGCCAAATTTCCCAATTTTTGTTTGTTGCAAATTAAAGTAGAAACCCTAGGTTATAAAACGAGCAGTCAAAAAATCGTGTATTGGACTTTTCGGCTTATGCAGACCACTCAGGAGCGTTTTTTGTGACAGACCTTTTTTCGAGGCGGTCTGCACGATTAGTTGAGCAGTGATAAATGTTTTTTCTTTCAATTCTTTGGAAATACTCTATAGTAAGTCGCGCCATTTTTCAATGTTTATTAGAACATTTTTCACAAAGATCACGAGAGCCAGATAGGGCGAGAAAAAAACGAATATCTTGCTTTGAAAATGTGGCAACTATGACTTGTAGGCGGTCGAAATATTGTACGGAAATAGAGTATCCTAAAAGGTGTATGTGGACAAAGTTTCGGGAAAATGGATAAATAGGTCCGGATTTTCAGGGCGTTAAAATTTATCCAAAAATGTCATAGCGCTGTAAATTTCCTAAAAATTAAATAGCCCTACTAATTTCCGTACCTATACAGCGAAAGGGGTTACACCTAGTTCGTGGCCAGAGTGAAGAGAATTTTTCGTGATTTTTGTCTGGAAAAGCGTGTGAAGGTTTCCAATTTTTTTTCATCAAAGCGTATAGCCATCAAGCATCGCTCAGACACAAATCATCCGAAATAGAGAAATCAGACGTTTTAAGTTTTTGCATAAAATTACCCAGTGTTTGGACGAACGACGATGTAATAAGATATTTATTTTCGAAAAAATGGCTCCAGTACAAAAAGTATCAATTTCCTCTGAAAAAATCTCTATTTTCGTTGATAAAAAAAAACTATGCATCAAAAAGCAGTTCCATCGTTCTCGCACTGTCTTCTGATGTATTAAAGAAGCGTGTAAAATTTAAATTTAACGGGTGCAATGATTTTTGGAATATTGTGATCACCGATTCAAAACAAAGTAATTTGGAGAAAAACGCGTTTAAAGTTCTAGGTTAGATTTATACGTGGATAAAATGTAATTTAAAAATCTTACAGATCCACAGGGGCTTCCACAGGGGCTTCTCATTTTCTTCCGTCACGTATGTGTGATCAATATAGCCGCAATCGCTTGCAGCATGTTCAATACCGAAATAGACGCTTCATTGAAAAGACAGGCAGCGACATAGGCAGCTATTTCCACTGGCAAGGAAAGGTTGAGAGGTCGATCTCTCCGATTTCGATTAAATTTAGCATGCTTGTAGAATGGGTAAAGATATCCAGCACGTAATTTTTTATATGTGCGAAACCCGATTTTTAGGGGTTGAAACGCACACTTGAAAATAGGGGTGTTTTTCGTTTTTCTTCGATAACGTTACAATGGTACGAGATATGAACAAATTTCAAATTCCAACAATGTTTATTTTTTCGTCTACCATATAGTGGCGATGAGAACGATAACGTTATCGACGAAAAACGAAAAACACCCCTATTTTGGACAGCACGTTTCATCCTTTAAAAATCGGGTTCCGGAGCTAGAAAAAAAATAGGTGTCGCTTATTTTTACACATTCTACAAGCATGGCAAATTGTATTTAAATCGGAGATCGACCGCACAACTTTTGCTTGTGGAATTGACCCACCCGGAAGAATCGTTGGGCGATGTTCCAGATAAGCTGGTCATAACTTTCGTTGTTATTTCGTGTGAAACGACCTCTGCCTCTTTCCAATAAGATATCATTTCTGAGGTCTTCGTCAATCGGCTTCGTTGCTCTCAAGACATTGGAAGGTAGAGCATTATATTTATGGTTATACGAGGGAAGCTCTTCGTTCGCCGAAGTGCGCTGCCAAGTAACCAAGACTCAAGGAGTTTCGGGACAAATGACGAAATGTTTCCATTTCTTCAAATTTGTAGGTGCAATCAATTCTTTGTCATATGCTGAATGCACTCTCCAAATTTTGAATCGATCATCCACACCGTTTCTATAAAATGTACAATTGAAAAAACACCTTTTAACATCGAGAGATGCCTATGATCAGATAACATGGGGATCACATTATGACGCTGATGACAACATTGTCATAATGTACTGAGTGATATGACGGTTTTGCATAACATTTTAAACATTTTTTCACACTTTCCATGTGTAAAACTTCAATTCAGCTATAAGCGTATGTTGAAGAGTGTTTTTTCAATTATAAATTTTATATAAGCGGTCCAGACAATCGTTGGAAATTTGAAGGATACATACAGTGAATGACAAAGAATTCACTGGATAAATTTAAATAAAATGGTAATATTTTGTCAATTGTCCTGAAACTCCTTAAGGCCGGTGCGACACTCATCATGATTCGGACCTTCATCGGTAGAACTGTAATGATCGATGGTCGCCCATATCCGCCTTTTTATATCGTCGACTGAAATTCGGTCACGACGTGTACCTAAACCATAATAAACGGCTAATTTGTGGATCGATTTTTCCGATTGACGCAATTTTGTGTTACATCGAGTCTCGGTTCGAGTATGCCACATATAGAAATTATTTTCAATTACTCGGCGTCACAACGCCTAATGGAGTGTAAAACTTCAAATTTCATGAATACGTAAGGATTATCAACCTTTGACCAAAACTGTTCGCCTGGTGCTATCGACACTAAAGACGTTACACTTTTGGTAGAAATAACGTAACTCACGATAAAAGAAAAAACGTATGTACAATAGCATACTCATTATTTTTCCTCGTTCTTTTTATCTTGATTGTTTGATTTCTTAATATGAGCAGATGTTTTCGACACACGGATAACCCCTTCTAGTCTCGCGCCTATATAAGCGCAGGCGACTAACGTCGCCGCTCTGTATAAAACCGCGTCAACCAAAGACACGCTCAAAAGTTTGTCGGTAAGCTTAAAGACAGTGGTTCGAATCACAGAGTGAAAAAGTGTTCACAATTACTTATATAAAACTGATGCAATAATAATTCGAATAGAGGTTGCAGAGCATCTGCATTTTCTCAACCTCTATATTGCTATGTGAGTTCACTTTCATCATGCAGTCCCGTAAGTAACCCATAGAATATCAATAATATATTCTGGGGGGGGGGGGGGGAATGACAAGGGCTCCTTTTCTGCATCTATTTGTAAGAATATGCATTTTTCAACATTCGGTGATCACATTAAGTGTTTTCATTACTTTGTATAATTATTTTCTATAACTTTTTCTCGCTCAATTTTAACGCGAACCGAATTGGCAACGTCGTAAATCGTGGTATATCATAATGCCCAGGTTGGCAGAATTGTCGCGGAGTTATAGACATATGCGCCCCGTTCGTAACCTCAATATCGGCCCAAGGAGCTGTCAAAAATTAATATCGTTCCGAGTAAAAAAAAATTCGCCGGAAAGAAAAAGTGTGTACCAAAGCTGTCTACGACCTCGAAGAAATCAAAAACTTTAATAATTTTCTGATACTCTAAAAATAAATTTACGTATGACAAAAAAAATCCGCGTTAATTTGTCTTTGCCTAGAAATGTCTAGAAATTTATAATTTCTGAACATAGTTATCAAATTAATATTAAGTAATTATTACTAATTAAGAGAATAAGTAACAATAATATTCGTTGTTAATTATCCTGACCGAGTAGCTTGAGGTTCCCGGGCATAATTACCGAATACCGATAAGATAGGGAGCATTTGTGCCGTCTATGACGTTGCCATGATTGCACAATCTAATATTTCGTGTGCTTGATTTTCACACAACTCGCTATCAAAAACATTAATAATTTTTTAACGCTACGGTGAATCCTCATTTTCACGGTACCAAGGGTTAGTCCGCTAATTATTAGAATCGTACCTATTTTTTCAGCTCCGTGGTAACATTCGCTTGGCAGATACTAATAATGTACTGAAAAATGATCGGGTCTTTTCCATAAGTACAATGTAATTAGCTCACGAAAGACGTCGAGTTGCCGATTTTTTTCTTTCTAAAAAATGGTACTGTTGATCGTATTTAACCTGCACAAGATGATCAGCAAAGAGTTTATAGAGGTCCAGATTTTTTTTTAGCTCGACGGTAACATTTTGACTTAAACCCTATTACAAACCTTAACGGGTTACTACGCCTAGCTCGTCGCCGGAAGAAATGCATTTTTGCGATTTTTTCCTGGAAATACGTGTGCGGGTTTTCATTTTTTTTCAAATGTACATCGAAGAGTATGGCGTTGCGTAGGTTTTACATTTTTCGCATTAAAATATATCCATAAACGCGGTACATACAGTGGTTTGTGCATACCGTTGATTGAAAAACGTCCTTCGCCGTGAGCACTGCGGGGAAAAAAATTATGCGAAATGAAAAAAATCAAACGCATTTAAAGATTATACTGATAAAATATCGATGTTTGAAAAAACGGCCGCAGTCTCAAGTGGAGGTATCGATTTTCGGTGAAAAAAAAACGCTCTATTTTCGTTGATGAAAAGAAACTATGTGACGAAAAACAAATCGTTCTTTCAAGCACTGCTTTTTATAGGTAAAAGAAGCTTGTAAAATTTGAAGTTGGTCGGTTCAGTGATTTTTTAGATATCGTGGTCACCGATCTTGAAATAGTCACTTTGAGAAGAACGCGTTGAAACTTCGCCGGTTCGCGAAACCTACGTATGATAGCTCATAACTCCCTGCATTTTTAACGGATCAACTTCAAACTTTAAGAGAATATTTTTGCACTGTCATGTTTTGCGAATACGTTGAAAACTAACAATCTACGTGTCGAAAAATTTCGTCCAGGTGTACGTCCGTAATCCGTCATTGGGGGACGTCTACGAATGATTTATTGACAAAATGGTGTATTAGCTTATTTGAAGAATTATTGATTCCGCCCAATCGTCGAATACTCGAGATAGTCAAACGTTTAGTATTTCATCTCAATTTTTTGGCGGCCACCTTTAAATAAATAATTTCGCTTATCCAAGTGATTTTTCCCTCTGTGCACGATGTTGTAGAGGTGCGCCGTTACCATTCATATGTATAGTTATATTTGAAAATATATATGTATATATATATATATACATTTGTGTAGATTGCATTCATCTACTATTAATATGGATTGATTAAAATATATATATACATATATTAGTGTCAACCGCATTGTGTGTACTGTATCTCTCTTCAATTTTTTTGTCAGATTTTTTCGCCGTAACTTTCACGTTACTCTTGACGAGCCTTGGGTTGAACGTGTTAGCTGATCCGGATGACAACCTCTATTATTCAACCCTAGGCCAAAGAACTTTCGCTGTTCAATTGTTCAAGGTATAGAGTTGGCGATCTGTCTAAATTTGTATAAAAATAAAAATGATCTAACAATGTTAGATTCCTTGGATTCATCTGAATCTTCGAATACGTCGCGTTTGACTACATTCGTCACAAGCAGAAACGGTTCTTATCAAAATCCCTTAAAAGTACTGAAGGACTGAGCGAAATGAAATGATTGTATCAAGAAATGTATGAAAAATCCTGCACGACGAAGTAAAAAAAAAAACTCATGAGAGAAATGCGTATATATTTTTTCAATCGAAATATTATATCTCACCGTTAGAGCTAGCGTCGTACATATTTGGAAATCCGTTTGAGAAACGTTACTACTTCGACAATTTGACGGGTCTGCATTAGCTGGAGGCCAAAAAACCACCAATTGTGAATATTTTTTTCTAGTGAGAGGATTAGAAATACGAGGGTAGCATTTGAGACACAATTAATACATGATCTTGCCAAGACCAATTTTTTATTGAAAAAGAATGATAAATCATGAAGTTATTATTACTTAAACAAAGTGACGCCGTTGCTACATGGCCAATCGGCGTGGATGGTTCTGGCAGTTACGGTTGCCAGATATGAAATGAAAAAATATCAAAATATACTTTCAGTTTAATAATAGACCTTTCGTGTGAGCAGGTACTTTTTAAAAATGTATAAAACCACGAGAATGGCAAGCTGTGGTTTAAAAAAAACGACTTTTTTCAACCAAAAGAACAATTTTAATCAGTTTTATCAACAAGTGGATATGAACATATGAAAAAAATCAGCCAGTCATACGACAGAAAATGTTATATACCATGCTCTATCCGAATTTCAAGTGAATCGAAAAAGTCGATTTCGAAATACAACTTACACCGTTTCATAAAACATACTTTCGAGAAAAATGCGAAGGATAAAAAGGGTAAATCGCAACGAGGCAGCTCGCTGTAGCGCAGTGGGTGATCCAACCCTTCACAAAAGTTGTCATAACTCGGTCGATTTTTGGAATTTTTACAAAATCTCTGTTGCAAATTGGAGTTCAAAGTCTAGACTATAAAACTATGAAACGATAAAACCGTTTTGTTCGGCATTTCAAGCTCATGCAGACCTCCCAAAATATCTCAACAATGTCATACGATCTTCGTTTATCGTCTATGCAGGCCATTGCTAGAACCAGGCACGACAACTTCGCTGTATCGACCACAGATGTTTTCTTAGGTCTGCTAAGGCTGTATTTTGGATCAGAAAGCCCAAGCAAACGTAACTTGGAATATTCTCTTGGAATTTACAACACAGACGGATATCTCAGCAGTAGTCACGAGTACGCGTCAATGGTGGAAAGACTCAAAGTAAGGCAGCATTGGAGTGTGTGAAGAAGAGCTCGTACTCGATCATACCTATATCTCAACTTCATTTTTTCGAATTTTTCAATTCGCCGTAATCAAGGCAATCCAATGAACCACCTGCCCTATTGGATACTAATGGGGCGTACATAAATTTCGTAATGCAATTGGGGGGGGGGGGGGTCGACCTGGCATTACGGCCTACGTACGTGTGGGGGGGGGGGTCAAGGTATGCGTTACATCACGATTTTAGAACTGCCAAAAATGGCAAAATTTCTACATGTTCAAATTTTTTATTTAAGGCGTTACCCCCACTTGTAGCGCAAAAAAGGCCTTTTTTATGAATTTTTTAAAAGAAAACTACAAAACTTTTTTAATTTATCAATATACCATCTTAAATAAACACATCTTGAAGAACTTTTAGTAATTTTTTTATTGAAAAATATTACATTGTTTAGTGGCAAATGGCCGTCAATGAAATAATGTTTTTATATACACGGTTTGCGGTGACCAACATTGCGGCGAAGTGGATCATCTGAAAAAAAAATGCGGATGGATTTAGTCAAATATAAGTATAAACTAGTCCTTAATCGAAGGATTTTGAAAAATATTCATTTTTCACAAATTGGCGGACAGTCAAAGTTAATGGTTCGATTTTAACGAAAAAAAGGGCCGTTTTTTGGCGATAAAACGGCCATTTTTTTCGAAAAAAAAATCGAACGATTAAAGACTACATCTTTATGTATTAAATAAGCCTGCAAAATTTCAAGAAGATCGGTTCATTAGTGTTCGAGTAATCTTGGTCGCCGACTTCAGAAATGCCATTTTGAGAAAAACGCGTTTAAAGTTTCAATTAGCCGGTCGTTTACACAACGGATTCTTCTGTTTCAACGCTCATATCTCAGTCAATTTTGTTCGGATCGACTTGAAATTTTCAGGACATATTCTCAGATACTTATACTTCAAAAAAATGCAATAAAAAAATCGATTTTTTCAAAATCGCAAGTGGGGGGGTAACCCCTTAAATCTCATCGTTCAAAATAGATGAAGTGCAAGCTCGATGTGCAGGGTGTGCATATTATTTTCCATATTGTGCATGTGCATATTATTATGCATATTATTTTGTGTATACCATTTTATGCATTTTGTACATTTGTGCATTATAATGTGCATATTATTTTGAGAAATATAATAAAAATCAGAAACCGTCATATCGCCCGCGACTTGATACTTCAGTGTAAGTATCAATATTATTTCAATATTACTTTTTTCAATCAATATTACTTTTTTCGACCTTGTCTCAGCGAATACTCAAAAACTTACCAACCAATTTTCAATTTTTTAAAAACATTTTTGTAATCCCAGTGACTAAGGTTGTACATAGCTGATTTTTGATATTTTGATCATTACTATTTTTAAAAATTGCTCGAGTACAAAAAAGGGCCTTGAAGATAGAAAAAAAAGTGCGAACCGTCGGCATTTCGTAAAAAAAACCAAAATAAAAAAACGGGTAAGCATAACGATAGCTACATTTGTATAGATATCGATAAATTGTTGACCTTTTATTTACAGATAACCTTTCACAAAAATATCGATGGGATGATGAAGAGAAATTTTTTTCGTCACCAAATCAGGGTCAATTTTATTTAATTCATAAAAATTTGTATAAAACTAGATGAATATATACTTCATAAAATGAGTTTAAACCCGATCCTTTCATAATTAGTTGTTTCCTTGAGAAAAAAACGCAATTATTAACGACAAATCACCTGTTACCTAACGGAATAGGCGAGGGTGTTCAGGCCAGGAGTACAGTTCTGTTACGTGGGGGGGGGGGGGAGGGGGGTATAAAAAATTGGTAAATTTTGCGTTACGTAATCTATGAACGCCCCCTAATGGGTGTCATATAACGTCACAGCGGCATACAAGTCATTTGAGAGTCCACCCGGACTCATTTGACTGATTAAAAAACCAACGATGAACATTTAAAAATAACCATTTGCGAATTGAAACCGCCGAGCAAGATCTCCTCATCATTTTACACCAATGACATAAATCTACCGTCGTTGTACAGGATCTTGTTTTTCTTTCATTTTTGTCAATGATCAATGGATTGCACTTGCAGGAGAACTTTCTTCCGATTTTCTCGAATGGACTGTTTTATCGGGATACTTACACCCTGAAGAGCAATTACAACGATACCATTCTTAAGGTTTACCAAAGCCTTGCAGAAAATATGCGATTTTCAGGTATTGATGAGTTGATAGATTCCCTTGAAGATTGGTACCTCACCCGCCTCGTTGCACCTGACTTTACCCGAAGTAAGCACAATTCTAGCTCTTTCTTTCAATTTTTTGCAAACACGGTACACGGTACATATAACAGTATAAATATAGTTTTTAAGGCGTTACCCCCACTTGTAGCGCAAAAACGGTCTTTTTCATGAATTTTTTTAAAGAAAACTACAAAACTTTTTTAATCGATCAATATACCATCTTAAAGAACACATCTTGAAGAACCTTCAGTAATTTTTTTATTGAAAAATATTACATTGTTTAGTGGCAAATGGTCGTCAATGAAATAATATTTTTATATACACGGTTTGCGGTGACCATCATTGCGGCGAAGTGGATCATCTGAAAAAAAAATGCGGATGGATTTAGTCAAATATAAGTATAAACTAGTCTTTAATCGAAAGATTTTAAAAAATATTCATTTTTCACAAAATGGCGGACAGTCAAAGTTAATGGTTCGATTTTAACGAAAAAAAGGGCCGTTTTTTGGCTATAAAACGGCCATTTTTTTCGAAAAAAAAATCGAACGATTAAAGACTACATTTTTATGTATTAAATAAGCCTGCAAAATTTCAAGAAGATCGGTTCATTAGTGTTCGAGTAATCTTGGTCACCGACTTCAGAAATGCCATTTTGAGAAAAACGCGTTTAAAGTTTCAATTTCAGTTCTTCAATTCACGGATTCTTCTCTTTCACCGCTCATATCTCAGTCAATTTTGTTCGGATCGACTTGAAATTTTCAGGACATATTCTCAGATACTTATACTTCAAAAAAATGCAATAAAAAAAACCATTTTTTCAAAATCGCAATTGGGGGTAACCCCTTAAAAGATACATTTGTTGTCGCAGGTGAATTTACAGGAGATGAAAATATTGTTCTCTGCGGCGGTGGGTTCTTTCAACACGAGTGGCAACAGGTTGATAGATGCGTCTATCAATCAACGTATTCTT
Organism: Ophion costatus; assembly: GCA_951751655.1. NCBI lineage: Eukaryota > Metazoa > Arthropoda > Insecta > Hymenoptera > Ichneumonidae > Ophion > Ophion costatus. Next base: position 36,379,602 of record OX632358.1, read on the forward strand.
CGGACGCACAAACGTCAGTATCCGAAGTCACGTATACGCACGTGCTTGGCAATTTCAGTTACGGCGAACTGCCGGATCTAAGTGCATCATACATCGCAATACCCCGGGACGTAAGTTTCCCCAGCAAATATCAACGCGAGACATTCGCGTACACTGATAAGCCTGCCGATTGAATTTGGTGTTTCAATCTGATTCCGTCTCCCGACAGCAACGTATCAGAGACATTATTTTGTATGTGATACTTCCAACCGCAAACGACGGTCTTTCCAAGCTGGAGAATGGAATTACACACGGTACCATAGAACAAATGGTTTCCGAAGCCAAGGAACGTCAAGTACGTGTGAGCGTACCGGACATCAACATAAGGAGCAAGCTTCATCTCCAGACGGTCCTTGCTGCCGCGGTGAGTCGAACGTCAACAGACCAATCGAGCGCTATGAGCACTGCTTCGAAACAATTTTTGTTTTCTGCTACCGTTGGTCGTTCGACCCCATGATTTTCCGAAGATAAAAATATGTTAGAAATCGCAGGGGCAACGTTTCTTTTGGCCGAAGATCGATGAAGAATCTTCGCTCTTCATTGTGATCTCGTGTTTGAGACGGCGCTGAATTTCTATTGTATGATGTTCGCAGCTGTACATGTACAACGTATTCGACCAGGGTAACTTGTCGAACATGGCCGAGCCCGATCCCGAGAGAGTAAACACGGTCCTGAATGCTGTTATGCTCGAAGCTTTTGCCAATGATGGTGAGTTGACGCCGATTTTTTTCTATCATCCACCCTAGTCACGGTTCTGCAAAATGTTGCCTCTTCACAAAAATAAGATTTTCTTTCAACGGCGTAGCCAGGACTTGCTGGGGGGGGGCAAGGGAAGTCGATATGACGTTGCTTGTGAAAGTTTTTTTCTAAAAACTGTAATCTTCACCAACTATGTCGAAACCGTATGTCCTGCCTACACATCATCCGCGGCCAGTCCGCTCGACTGCGACTTTCTCTATATCTTGGCATAGCAGCTCGGAGCTCACTTCGTTCGCCGTTAAAATGTATACTTTGACAATCCAATGAACAAAATAATGATCATTTAGGGGCAATCAGTGAAATGTGTACATACGGGTTCAAGTTTTACCGAATCCACGATTTGGTTGTATGGTTTATTTTTCATTTTTGTTGAGTAGGGGAAATGGGGGGTACAAGTAACAGGGGTGAGAAGTAAATAAGCGAGTTGCCGCCTAACTGTAGACATTGTAGCTACGTATCAACAGTATTCCACACCTTTGAGTAGTCGAATAAAAAAAAAGTAATCAAAATACATAGCCGACGAATATTTGGTAGCCGGTTGAAAATGGTATTTTTTTTTAACGCTTGAAAGTAAAATTACCTACACGCGGTTTCAATACTATTCTCTATTAAGGATATTGAGTCCCTATGAAACATGTTAATGTTAATTGTTCAATAAATAGCTTCTTAATCGTCATGAAATTTTTACACGACCTCCTGAATACTTAATGTAAAAACATACCAAATTTTCAGAATACTATCATCATTACTTCAACCTCCTTAAGGGTTGAAATAAAAAATGATAAGAAAATTCTGAAAATTTGGTATGTTTTTGTATGAAGTATTTAAGAGGTCGTGTTAAAATTTCACGACGATTAGGAAGCTCGTTATTAAAAAATTAACATTTTGTTAAGAACAATTTTTAAAAGAAATATAAAAAAAATTATCAATAAACTTCGTTTTGTTTCCGTTGCTTTCAGTATATTGTAGATATTATAAAATTGAGAGGTCAAAAAAAAAACTTATTGCAAAGTTACATCAGTTTCCATAAAACAACAGTTAATTTGTGAATGTTAATCTTTCAGTAACGAGCTTCCTAATTGTCGTGAAATTTTTACACGACCTCTATAATACTTCATACAAAAACATACCAAATTTTCAGAATTTTATCATCATTTGCGATTTGGGACTCAACATCCTTAATTTTGTACCAATTTTGAAATGTCAATATCGAAAATATGTAATTTCATTTTCATATAAATATTTTTTGCTTGAGTACATAAGCTCATACTTTTTTTGCAACAGACCACATTTCGCCTCCTCTTTCCCCTCATTTCGTACTATCCTCGCTACCAATGACATTTTGATTACTTCGAACTACTTTAACCCCATCGAACGTGAGCGAGCGTCAGCACCTTTTTTAAAAATGACCATGCATCCAAATATTTCTTCATTCTCTTATTAATTTGCAGGCCCTAATTGTCCGGCGAACGCGCCGCCGAACGACGAGGTGCATTCTGATCGCCTACATTTCAACGCGGATCATCCTTTCCTGATTGCAATCGTTTCCACGGGCGCGGACGTAAAGGGAGGCGAGTCACTTGTTCTCGGCATGGCGAGATACAAACTGCCCATAAAAACTCGCAGGAAGGTCGCACGATTTCATTTCTCGGCGACGAATCCAGCAGCGTTTCACGTTACGACCATTGCCGCATAAGATACAATGTAAATGTAATATATCAAATAAATGTAATATTGAACAGTTGAAGTTAGAGTCCGATTATGGTGTACTCCCGCACCCAATGTCCCTTTCCTACCCTTCTGTATGAGCATACGAAGACAGCAGTGGTAATAAATGAATAGCCTGAACAATGAAAGCAAAACGACAACAGCAATGTGAAATAGCAATAATAATTATGTCCATAAGTACATCTATATGAACCATGTGAGGAGGAGAGAGAAAAATGGTGACACTGTTGGTGCAAATTTGGAAATGAACCAATCTTCCGGAGCCGGGTGAGAATGTTTCAAAACGTTCGCATCTCGTTTTTTTCGAGTTGGACACTGAACACTTAGCAGCTAGGATCTAGTAAGCTATATAAATGTTTAGTAGTTAACATTTAGTAAGTCGACTGACCATATAGTAGCTCGCATTTAGTAAATTAACTGAACATTTAGCAGTTTACATTGAGTAAAATAACTGAATACTTAGTAGTCAACATACAGTAAATTCACTGAACATTCAGAAGTTAGCATTTAGTAAATCAACGTTTAGTAAATTCAGTAGTTAACATTTAGGTAACATTTGGTTAACATTAGGTAACATTTAGTAAATTTATTAGTTAACATTCAGTAAATGCACTAAACATTTATTAGTAAATGCACTAAACATTTAGTAAATCCATTAACCATTTAGTAAATCCACTAAGCATTTAGTAAATGCACTAAACATTTAGTAAATGCATCAAACATTGAGTAAATGCGCTAAACATTTAGTAGATTTACTAAACATTTAGTAAATGCACTAAACATTTAGTAAATGCACTAAACATTTAGTAAATGCACTAGACATTTACTAAATGCACTGAACATTTAGTAAATGCACTAGACATTTAGTAAATGCACTAGACATTTAGTAAATGCACTAGACATTTAGTAAATGCACTAAACATTTAGTAAATGCACTAGACATTTAGTAAATGCACTGAGAATTTAGTAAATGCACTAGACATTTAGTAAATGCACTAAACATTTAGTAAATGCACTAGACATTTAGTAAATGCACTAAACATTTAGTAGATTCACTAAACATTTAGTAAATGCACTAAACATTTAGTAAATGCACTAGAAATTTAGTAAATCCACTAGACATTTAGTAAATGCTCAAAACTTTTATTAGATAACATTTAGTAAATTAACTAAACAGTTATCCGTTGACATTTAGAAAATTAACATAAGCTCAGGGCCGAAAGATCAGAATGATCTTGGATATTATTTCAGATGAAATTAGGGCGACTACGTCGGGATTTAAGACTAGTAACTGGATTGAAGAATAATGAAAAATTAGTTGATTATTTTTTAAGGTATGGAACGAGTTTGATATTAATGTGAACATGTACGCGGGATTGAGGCTTCATATTTTAAGTGTGATACGTGATCATCGATTATTATGTAAATTTTATTTAAAGAAAGAAGACTATTGTGAACAGAACCACTTTTTTGTCAGGTCGGCTTCGCCAATGAGACGAGTATAATTTTGTCCGGCACCTATACAATCGTGCATTGTCAACGTGCCGCACTCGCCGACAATAAAACCGTCTAATATGCGTTTGTACGTACATTGTTGAACGCAATAAAGAAGACAATCAAAATCAACACAGAAATTACAAAAACAATATTCGATTTAAATTATCAGCACCGCGAAAGAACAGCACTGCTATGCACTAGCGTCGTCATTAACGTAGGCGCGTAAATATACAGCGTGTGTTGCATTTTCTCATATTCTCCGATATCGTAGGTATGCTTTTGTCTTTTGATATTTCCATTAGTGAGAGAAACTTTTTTCTCCGCTCGCGTAAAACGGCACTTTCAGTAAAGACGTACAGCTGGCTGTCTCCTGCAGCGTTTCACAGGAACATAAAAGTCCGAAGCGAAGAAAGATACATGCGAAAAATGTCATGCGCAAAATAATCACAACAATGTCATGCACAAAAAAAATATCATGCACATTGTGGTATAAAACTGATGCAACAAGCATTCAAATAGGCATTGCGGAGCTCTCAAATTTAATAAATTTCGATGGGTCGTTATAACCTGAGCAAGTCCTGCTATATCATGGATTCCGACAAATGAACCGTCTTATTCCAGCAGTCACAGTGTCCAGCAGGCCGACCTTACAATGACGGGGTTACGTACCTCCAGCATTTTCAAAAAGTCATTTGATTTTCTGTCGATTATTGTGGTGTATATTTCTACGCGTGTGAAAAAAAAAATTACAAAATCGCGATTAAGGGGTTACCCCCACTTGCGATTTTTAAAAAATCGATTTTTTTATTGCATTTTTTTGAAGTATAAGTATCTGAGAATATGTCCTGAAAATTTCAAGTCGATCCGAACAAAATTGACTGAGATATGAGCGTTGAAAGAGAAGAATCCGTGAATTGAAGAACTGAAATTGAAACTTTAACCGCGTTTTTCTCAAAATGGCATTTCTGAAGTCGGTGACCAAGATTACTCGAAGACCAATGAACCGATCTTCTTGAAATTTTGCAGGCTTATTTAATACATAAAAATGTAGTCTTTAATCGTTCGATTTTTTTTTCGAAAAAAAATGGCCCCTTTATAGCCAAAAAACGGCCGTTTTTTTCGTTAAAATCGAACCATTAACTTTGACTGTCCGCCATTTTGGGAAAAATGAATATTTTTTAAAATCCTTCGATTAAAGACTAGTTTATACTTATATTTGACTAAATCCATCCGCATTTTTTTTTCAGATGATCCACTTCGCCGCAATGTTGGTCACCGCAAACCGTGTATATAAAAACATTATTTCATTGACGGCCATTTGCCAATAAACAATGTAATATTTTTCAATAAAAAAATTGCTGAAAGTTCTTCAAGATGTGTTCTTTAAGATGGTATATTGATCGATTAAAAAAGTTTGGTAGTTTTCTTTAAAAAAATGCATGAAAAAGGCCTTTTTGCGCTACAAGTGGGGGTAACGCGATTGAAGACAGAAATATGAGGGTAAATGAGGGCGCGAGGGAACTGACTCGGACGCCGATACGTTTGGCGGGTTTGCGTAAACTTGAGGTCCAATCAACAGGTCGATTTTCCATATTTTTTTGCGATGTGAGCAACGCGTTGACGAGGTCAAGATTTTACACACAATTAATGCACAGTCTTACCAAGTTTTATTTTTGTTGATAAAAAAATATCAATAAACAATGGAGTGATCATTATTCAAACAACGTACGGCTGCTGCTTCATGGCCAATCGGTATAGGTGGTTGTTGCAAGCAAGGTAATCTGAAATGGATAATGCAGAAATGTACTTTTGGAACAATTAAATCAGACTTTCGTATGACCAGATTTTTTTAAATTTTAATAATCACCAAAATGGCAAGCCGTAGGAAAAAAATCAATTTTTGATAAACGAAAACAGCTTCTATGATTTGTTATAAATAAATCGGTAAATATATCAAAAAATCATCGAGTCATGCGATAGAAGATGTAACCTATCTTCAGTCCGAATTTGGAGTAAATCGGGCGAATAGATTTTGAGATACTCCTCACGCGGTTTCATAAAACATAATTTCAAGAAAAACGCCAAAGAAAAATGTTCGTTGTAGCAGAGTGAGCACTCTGAGCCTTCACATAAATTGTCATAAATCGGTCAATTTTTCGAATAATTTTTACTGTAAGCCTCTACTGCAAATTAAAGTTAAAACCCGAGGCTATAATACTAGCGATAAAAATTCAAAATATTGGATATTTCGGGCTTACCACTCGAAAGCGTTTTTCACGAAAATAATTTTTTTGAGACGGAATATCAGTCTCAAAAACGTTGCGACTGATTTTCCTTCGGATCTCTCGATCCTTGGGAAACGTCACGTTACCTTCGGCCGTCCACCCTCGTCAATGCACCCGCATGATCCGATGGGCGCCGGAATTTTTTTTTCACCGGCTCTTCACCTTGATGTTCAGAAGAAAAAACAAAAAATGCGGGTTAAAAATAGAACCCGTGAGTTAATGGGGTTCACTGAATTTGCGAGTGGATGCATCAGCGCGAGCGAACGGTCACAGCACTCCACGGCCGCTCAGGCTGCAGGTGCGATAGAGAGAGTTGCGATCTTACGTCGGTCGATAGAGGTTCGTAATATTACTGCGGGAACAACACGGGAAAGAAATTGAAGAAACCAAAATGCGAGAACTCAACTTCGAAAAATCACTTCAATTCACGAAATAAAACAAAACCTATCGAAAATTTAAATAAAATAAAATTCGGCGGGTAGTCTCATTATATATATTTTTTTATTAATCGCCACGATTTTGCGTTACGTCAAGTCTAAATTCGAATATGCCACATAGAGATATTCTCAATGCCTCGACGTCACAACACCTAATGGAGTGCTGAATTTAAATTTTCACGAATACATAAACACTAGCGGCATTAGTTTATTAAATGATTTTTTTTTCATTGTAATGATTATTTTCGGTTTTTACGACAAAAGTATTTTTTCAAATCGATTCACGAAGATAAAGCACCGTGGGGTGAAGGTCCGAAAAGGTCCTACCTCCGATCGGGCTGACATTTTGCACATACCTTCCTTTTAATATCTTAAGAGATCCCCTAAAAGGATTTTTGGCGACGCGCCATAGTTTTCGAGACATCGATTTTTGAAAGTTATTTTTTTTTACTGCGCTCCTACTGTACCTCCAGCTGGCGGGCACTGCTCTGGCTATACGGATATATGTTATCGTGCTCTTCGTTTTGTGCTGATCTTCCTCAACGTTGGCCGATGGAATACCCCATGCCCAGCCGATCGTCAAGAATTATATGGAGGTTCGCTGCTCGGAATAGCGTTTATACAGCCTCAGTGCTGTGTCGCGCCCACACTAACATCCCCACACACACCCCATGATTCTGCACGCACATCCGAGGTGCCCTGGGCCCACACCAGTATTCTACCCACCCTACTATTCCGGGCTAAGAACGGATTTAAAAAACTCAAAAATCGATAACTCGAAAACTATGTCACGTCGCCAAAAATCCTTTAAGGGCGGGGTAAAGTATTAAAATGTTTTTTTTTTCATTTTTTTTAAATTTTTTAATGAATGCATAATATATCAAGAATATTGTGTTAAAATTTCAAGTCGATCGGAGTAAAATTGACGAAGTTATGAGTATTTGAGCGTCTATTGCTCCATGCCGGGTTTTATACCTGGGCGGCAGCTGTGCGGCGCGCTATTGTATTTTTCGACGATTTTTTATGGAAGAGATGCAAATCAGTACAGGGTCAAGTTCTCACGAATGGGCCCGACAAGTTGACGATTTGCGAATTAGTAGAGCAGAGGAGAAAGCGGCGCACGACAGTAAAGAAGAAAAAGTTTTGCGTAGACAAACGCAAAAAGATGCTCTCGATCATCTTGATGAAAGCCTTTTGCTCTACGGACCTGGCATCGACGACTTTGAGTGAGTATAAGAAAATTATCGAGTTTTATTTTGAGTTTCTAAAAATTAAAAAATAATTGAAAAATCTGAAAAAATTCATACGTATTCAGAAAAATGAACGAATCACGAAAAAAAATTGGGTTACGGGGAAATTTGTTGACTAATTTTTTTTTTCATCATTTTGTTAATAACATTTTGGAATTGTTATTATGCAAAATTAATCGTTTGAGTACCTTTAATATGCATGAATTTTCTCAGATTTTTATGCAATCGAGAAGTGTTCTCAAACTTATGTGCAATGAGCGCTGAGCGACCAAACTCTTCTGCGTTTTTCAAACCGTTTTTCTGAGACTTGTCATATTTGAAGTCCGTGTGCACGATAACTCAAAATCTACTGTTCCAATCGCTTTGAAATTTTGCACAGTACTTCTTCACATAATTCACCAGGTATTGTCGAGAGCTTTTTTGTTTTTTTCAATAATTACTCATTTTTCAACAGCAAATTAGCCGATTTTTTTTAGCAAAAATCGGGTTTTTGGCTGCCAAGTGCTACGAAAAATCGAAAAATCGGAAAAAAAAAATCCTCCCCTCATTACCTCGAGAAACATCTCCTGTAACAAATGCATTTTGATTTTTTTGTTTCAGATGATTCTGTTGCGAGTTATGGTGCACACCGCAAACCAACTTTTTTTCGAGGCGCCTCCGGGGTTTAATTTTCAATCGCTCAATTTTGAATATTTTGCAATGCAAATTTAGGAGAATGTTGTTCAAATGTTACTTTATTATATGTAAATTTTTCAATAAACGAACACTATTCGTTACGCCAAAAAAAAATCTTAAAAACATGCCTTTTTTTCGCCGAATTAACTTTACCCCGCCCTTAAAGGGATCTCTTAAGATATTAATCAGAGGTAGGCCCTTTTTGGAGTTTTATCTGCACCTTAGAACTTTGATTTTCGGCTAGGCGAAAACACGCCGAACGTATCCGAATTTAGCCGAGCGCGCTGTGACGTCACAATGTTATAGTCTACGAACTACTCGTGTAGTAAGAGGGTTGTCGAAAACCAAAAGGGGTCGATTTATTTTCCTGGAATTCTCCTCTTAAAATTTCGCTGACGAGAAATATGCCACGCATTTGGCGCTTGCGCTTGTGACGTCACGTTATGGCCAGTATACGAACTACGCGTGTATAGGCGAGGATTTTGTCAACAGTGACAACGATTAAAGACGTACATGACTTGTTTCATTCCTCTGTGTGTTCGACTTTTTGAAAGTTAACGTTCGACTTGTTAAATGTTTTTCAGGTCTTTTCGTATCGCGTATCGCGTAATCTCACCAAGTGTCAAACTTATTTACACTCTCGCGTAAGCCATATAACCTATAATTCGATAGCTTATAACGTCGTAACATGACCATGAATAATTATCTTCGGAACTATTAAAAAATAAAACCCCTTTGCCATTCCGTTTTGTTTATTACGAAAGCACAATTCCAGAAAAGTATATCGACCCCTTCTGGATCTCTCAAGGAACATCCCTCAGGTGTCCGCCTCCGATTTTGTTGAAACTCATATATGTGATAGAGCATCAAAAATTTTGAGACACGTATTTTTTTTTATCGGCGGAAAAACGGTTTTGAGGGGTGAAACGCACCCTCGAAAATGGGGATGTTTTTTCGTTTTTCGTCGATAACGTTTTAACGGTATGAGATATAAAAAAAATTCAAATTGCAACAATGTTTATTTTTTCATGTACTATACATTGGAGATGAGAACGATATCATTATCGACGAAAAACGAAAAACACCCCTATTTTCGAGGGCGCGTTTCACCCCTTAAAACCGTTTTTCCGCCGATAAAAAAAATACGTATCGCTTACTTTTCGGTGCTTTATAACATATCCAAATTTCAACAAAATCGAAGGGTGTCACCTGAGGGATGTTCCTTGTCAGTAACCCAATACTCGCAAGGACGTCGCCAACTAATGGCCCACGGGGGCAATATGGGGAAGGGAAGGTGGGGGAATTACGATTGTCAGACATTTTAGACCCTCATATCCATGCTTTTAGATATCTTTTAAACATTACACTTTTATCGCAAGCAATGTAACACACAATGAAATAAAACGGTTGTACTATATCACACTCGTTTTTTTTCCTCTATTTTTTCCTCGCTTTTTTATCTTCGTTTTCTGATTTATGAAAATGAGAAAATGTTCTTAACTCACAGATAACCCCTTCTAGTCTTACGTCTATCTAAGCGCAGGCGACTCGTCTCACCGCTCTGTAAAAACAGCGTCAAAAAAGAGAGCGCTTAAAATTATTGGCTCCTCTTCGACTCGAAAAAAGTTTGACGGGAGGCTTAAATTACACGATTAGGGCAAGCATTCAAATACACAATGAAAAAAAAAAAAACGTTTGTACAATAGCATACTCGTTTTTTTCCTCGCTTTCTTATCTTCGTTTTTCGATTTATGAAAATGAGAAAATATTCTCAACACACGAAAACCCCCTTCTAGTCTCGCGCCTATCTAAACCCAGGCGACGCATGTCGCCGCTGTGTATAAAACAGCCCCAACCAAGAAGGCGCTTACAATTATTGCCTTCCGTTGGACTCGAGGAAAGTTTTACGGGAAGCTTAAAGACAAAACGTAAAATTAACAACTAAAAAAGTGTTCACAGTTACTAACATAAAACTGCTACAGTAGTAATTCAAATAGATATTGCGGAGCCTCTGCATTTTTTTCGATCTCTACAAGCTACGTGAGTCCACTTTCATCATGCAGTCCCGTAAGTAAACCATAGAAAATCAGGAATACACTGAAGGAAAAAGCGACATGAGCTGACTTATCGGGGCACTACAGCCAGCTTTGCGCCAAAAAAAGAAGGGTTTTCGCGAATCTTTTCTGGGCAAACGTTCGCAGGTTTTCAATTTCTTTTCAATTTACACCCATGAGTACAGTTTTACGTACGCTTTACAATTTAGAGATTTAAAAATCATCATAAACTCTGTAAAAATAAACACTGCTCGTAAAAAAATCATGCGAAATACAAAAATCAAACGCATTGAGTTTTTTCATGAAATTATCCAGTGCTTTAAGGCGGGATTCTACTTTGAAACCATGACAAAAACGCTATTTTCCTGAATTTTTTCTGAGAATACTATTAAAGATATCGATATGGGGTTTAAACTGTTCAATAAATACACTCTTTAAGTACATAAAAAAAAAAATTTAATGTATTTTATTCATTTTTTGTACACGTAAAATATGTTTAAAGCCAACGCCTCGAAAAGCAGGTACCGTTGCCGTGGTCGTGAAATCTTCCCGACGGATGGTCTGAAACAAAAAAATCAAATAGTTTCATGTTCAGTATGTCTTCAGGAACCGACCTAACTAGAATATTTTATATACGTGCAAAATTAACAAAATGGCGGCTAAAATACGAAAAAAATGCGTTTTTTGGGTCTTTTTTGCAATAAAAAAATAGTTCTAATCAAAATTTTAAGTTGATTGTAGTTAGGTCGGTTGGTACACACATATAGAATATGTGTTCCAAATTTCATAAGGATCGGGTCAGTACTTTTTGAGTTATCACGACCACGGTACTTGAAAATGTCGTTTCGAGAAAAACGCGTTTAAAGTTTTGGTGAGTGATAAATCGTAGAAAAAATTATCTTACCCTCAATCAGCGATGCCTGGGCCATATAATATGCCTTCGACGTGTTCCAGGTGGGTGTTTTCATCCAATTTAGCCTTTTCAAAGTTTCAAAGTAGAATCCTGCCTTAGAAGGATTTGAGGTTTGGAAAATTCGAAGTTGGCCAGTTCAGTGATCTTTTCGATATCATGGTCACTGATCTTGAGAAAGTGTCTTCGTGAAAAACGCGCTTGAAGTTGCCCGGTTCGGGGAACCTATCTATGAACGCCCATAACCCCCTCAATTTTCAACGGATCAACTCAAAACGTTATGAGAATGTTTTTGAAATGGTATGCTTTGAGAATCCGAGGAAAACCAATAATCTATATGATCACCAATTTCAACTAGGTGGAAGCCACTTAATCTATCATTAGGAGATGCCGACGAATGGTTTATGGACAAAATGTAGTATATGCTTATTTGAAGAATTATTTATTCCGCCAAATACAATAGTCGAATACCCGAGCTAATTAAATATTTTAGTATTTCATCTCAATTTTTTGTCGACCACCTGTAAATTAAAAAATTGGCTAATTCAGATGATTGTTTTCCCTCTGTGCAAGATTGTATGAAAGTGCGCCGTTATCATTAATATAATTCAATTTGAAAAAATACGAATACACTTGTGTAAATTGCATTGTGTATACTGTATCTCTCTTTAATTTATTTGTCAGATTTTTCCACCCTGGCTGTCACGTTGCTCTTGACGAGCCTTGGGTTGAACGTGTTAGCTGATCCGGATGACAACCTCTATTATTCAACCCTAGGTCAAAGAACGTTCGCTGTTCAATTGTTCAAGGTAGAGTTGACTATCTGTGTAATTTGTATGACAATGAAAATGATCTAACGATGTTAGATTTTTTGGATTCATCTGAAGCTTCGAATACATCGCGTGTGACTACTTTCGTCTCAAGCAGAAAAGGTTCTCATCAAAATCCCTCAAAAGTACCGAAGGACTGAGCGAAATGAAATGGTCGTATAAAGAAATGCACGAAAAATACTGCACGACGAAGCAGAGAAAATACATGAAAGAAACGTGTATTTTTTTTAATCGCAATTTCATACCTCACCGTTAGAGTTAGCTTCGGACATATTCGAAATCCGTTTGAGAAACGTTTCTACTTCGACAATTTAACGGGTCTGCATAAGCTGATGGAGGTCGAAAAAAACCGTCGATTTTAAATATTTTTTTCTAGTGAGACAATTGGAATGACGACCCCAGGATTTTACACCCAAGTCATACATAATATTGCCAAGTTAAATTTTTTCAAATGAAAAACATTTATAAATAATGAGGTTATTATTATTTAAACAAAGTGCCACCGTTGCTACAGGGCCAATCGATGTAGATGATTCTGGCAACTAGGGTTACCAGTTAGGAAATCAAAAATATCAAATGTACTTTCAGTTTATTAATAAAACTTTCGAATGACCAGATACTTTTTTTAATTTTAGCAAATCACGAGAATGTCAAACTATAGTGAAAAACAAATTCGATGTTCAAGCAAAAGAACAATTTGAATCACTTTTCATTAACAAATGGATAAACATGAAAAAAAAACATTCACCGTTTCGTAAAACATACTTTCGAGAAAAACGAAAAAGAAAAAAGGGTGAATCGCAGCGGGACGTGTCGTTGTTGCGCAGTGGGTGATCTAACCCTCCACGAAAGTTGTCATAACTCCGTCAGTTTTTGGAATTTTTACAAAACTTTTGTTCCAAAAAAACCGTTTTCCGGCATTTCAAGCTCATACAGACCTATTCAACTTCAACAATGTTGTACGATCTTCGTTTATCGTCCACGCAGGCGATTACTGAAACCAGGCAGGACAACTTCGTTGTATCGACCACGGATGTTTTCTTGGGTCTGCTAAGGCTGTATTTTGGATCGGAAGGCTCGACTAAACATAACTTGGAATATTCTCTCGGAATTTACAACACAGACGGATATCTCAGCAGTAGTCACGAATACGCATCAATAGTGGAAAGACTAGAAGTAAGACAGCAGTAGAGTTTGTGAAGAAGAGCTCGTACCCAATCATACCATATCTCAACTTTATTTTTTCGAAACGTTCACTTTCCTGTAATCAAAACAATCCACTGAAACATGTGACCTATTCGATACGACTGCCTGTCAGATAACGCCGCATCGGCATACAAGTCATTCGAGAGCCCACTGATTGAGAACCAACGTTGACCGTTTAAAAAGAACCGATTGCGAACTGTTTTTTCTTTATTTTTTCAATGATCAACGCATTGCAGTTAGAGAAGAGTGCACGCCTGTCTTTCCGGAATGGAATGTTTTATCGGGACACTTACACACTGAAGAGCGATTACAACGAGACCATTCTCAAGGTTTACGATACCCTTGCGGACAATATACGATTTGCAAATATTGATGAGTTCGGGAAGTCCCTTGACGATTGGTACTCCTCCCACTTCATTACACCTCGGTTTCAGCGAAGTAAGCACATTTGTGGCATTTTTTCCTGTTCTTTCTTTCAAATTATTGCAAAAACGTTCTTATGGTACATATAACAATAAAAGTATGGTTTTAAAAAAAGACAATTGTGGTCGCAGGTACATTTACAGGAGTCGAACATATTATACTCTGCGGCGGTGGCCTCTTCCTACCCGAGTGGCAACAGGCTGATAGATGCGTCTATAAATCAAATTATTCTCCGGACGCACAAACATCAGAATCCGATGTCACGTATACGCACATGCTTGGCAATTTCAGTTACGGCGAACTGCCAGATCTAAGTGCATCATACATCGCAATACCCTGGAACGTAAGTTTCTCCAGCAAATGTCAAAGCGAGACATTCGCGTAGAGTGATGAGCGAGCCGGCTTAATTTGGTGTTTCAATCTGGTTCCGTCTCCCGACAGCAAAATACCGGAGACATTAATTTGTACCTGATACTTCCGAACGCAAAAGACGGTCTTTCCAAGTTGGAGAATGGCATTACGCACGGCACCATAGAAAAAATGGTTCACGAAGCGATGGAACGCGAGGTACTTGTGAGCGTACCGGAAATCAGCATGAGGAGCAAACTTTATCTCGAGTCGATCCTTGCCGACAAAGTGAGTCGAACGACAAAAAACCAATCGAACGCTACGAGCACTGCTTCGAAACTTTTTTTTTTCCTACATCAAATATCTTTCGTCGATTATTGACATACCGACAAAAAAGCTGACCGTTGATCGTTCGACCCCAGGAGTTTTGGATATTTTACGAGTTGGATATCGCTTTTTCTTACCATTAAGGCGTTACCCCCACTTGTAGCGCAAAAAAAAGCCCTTTTTCATGAATTTTTTTTTAAGAAAACTACAAAACTTTTTTAATCGATCAATATACCATCTTAAAGAACACATCTTGAAGACCTTTCAGTAATTTTTTTATTGAAAAATATTACATTGTTTAGTGGCAAATGGCCGTCAATGAAATAATGTTTTTATATACATGGTTTGCGGTGACCAACATTGCGGCGAAGTGGATCATCTGAAAAAAAAAATGCGGATGGATTTAGTCAAATATAAGTATAAACTAGTCTTTAATCGAAGGATTTTAAAAAATATTCATTTTTCACAAAATGGCGGACAGTCAAAGTTAATGGTTCGATTTTAACGAAAAAAAACGGCCGTTTTTTGGCTATAAAACGGCCATTTTTTTCGAAAAAAAAAATCGAACGATTAAAGACTACATTTTTATGTATTAAATAAGCCTGCAAAATTTCAAGAAGATCGATTCATTAGTGTTCGAGTAATCTTGGTCACCGACTTCAGAAATGCCATTTTGAGAAAAACGCGTTTAAAGTTTCAATTTCAGTTCTTCAATTCACGGATTCTTCTATTTCAACGCTCATATCTCAGTCAATTTTGTTCGGATCGACTTGAAATTTTCAGGACATATTCTCAGATACTTATACTTCAAAAAAATGCAATAAAAAAAACGATTTTTTCAAAATCGCAAGTGGGGGTAACCCCTTAACATCTCGCTAATCGAAATTCCGGTGGAGAAGAAACGTTGAGGACAAAGCTCCGAGATAGGTGTTGGACGAACAATTTGTTGGTTGCTTGTCGTCGTTCAAAAATCTCCACGGAAAATCTACGTATGACCTGATTTTTCGAAGACAAAAATATTTTGGAAATCGCAGAGGCAACGATTCTTTTAGCCAACGATCGATGACGAATCTTTGCTGTTTGTTGTAATCTCGTGTTTGAGGCGTCACTTAATTCCTATTGTATGATCTTCACAGCTATACATGTACAACGTATTCGACGAGGGTAGCTTATCAAACATGGCCGTGCCCGACCCCGAGACAGCCAACGAAGTCCTGAATGCTGTTGCCATCGAAGCCTTTGCCGGCGATGGTAAGTTAATGCCGATTTTTTTCTATCGTCCACCCTCGTCACGGTTGTGCAAAATGTTGCCTCTTCACGAAATTAAAACCTCTTCTCTGAGGTGTAGCCACGACTGGTTGGAGAGGGGGTATAAAGTCGATATGCTGTACGTATTAAACAATTTTTATTGAAGTGCAATCGACTTCAATCATGTCGAAACCGCTTGCGCTACCTACAAAATTCTCACGGCCGCTACGGTCATCTACAGCCTATTCCTATCCTGGCATAGCAGCTCTGAGCTCACTCCGTTGGCCGTTAAATATTACACTTTGCCAATCCAAAGAATAAAATAATAAATATTTAGAAACAACCAGTGAAATGTGAACATGAGGGTTGAAGTTTTACCGAATACACGATGTGGCTGTAATGTTTTTTTAACCCTCCGAGTGCACACTGGGTCGCTTTGGCTCAAAAATTTTCCGTGTAAGTACGTATTTTTCAACGTATGTCCCACTTTCAACGAATATTTTGGCATTTAATTTTCGTTTTCGTCAAAAAATTAATTTAGGGCCATAAAATATGGATAAAAAAGGTTCACTCAAGGTGTGCACTCGAACGATTAAAATAATTATTGTGTACGCATTTAATTAATTTTACAAGATCAATTTATTTAAATACGTAAATACGCCTCACGCCATCTGTCAAATTGCTCAGCAAGTACTGTCGTGTTTCTAACGAAACCTCCACAGTCAAATTACTAAACTACATAACTAGACTTTACTTATCTAAATCTGACCTATGAAATAAACATACTCTATTGACTGACTTCTTGGTTACTCAAAACATTTATGACCTTTCGATTATGGGCCTGGGCCTGAATTCTGTATGACAGACCGACCGCGCCACGTCTATATTATGTTGATCGGTTGTCATTGTGAATCAGGGCCCAGAAGTTGAGAAACATGCTTGGTTTATGGGGTTTTGTGGCGGATTTTTGAAAAACTGTACTGGGCAGATTCACATATTTTCATGGAACCACATGACGGTGTCCCACTATCCAGCAAAGGTACAAACGATTAACATCGGACTTGCCATCACAGCGTGCCGCTCTAATCGGTCTACATACATATTAAGGCGGGATTCTACTTTGAAACCATGAAAAAAACGCTATTTTCGTGAATTTTTTCTGAGAATACTATTAAAGATATCGATATGGGGTTTAAACTGTTCAATAAATACATTCTTTAAGTACATAAAAAAAAAATTTTAATGTATTTTATTCATTTTTTGTACACGTAAAATATGTTTAAAGCCAACGCCTCGAAAAGCAGGTACCGTTGCCGTGGTCGTGAAATCTTCCCGACGGATGGTCTGAAACAAAAAAATCAAATAGTTTCATGTTCAGTATGTCTTCAGGAACCGACCTAACTAGAATATTTTATATACGTGCAAAATTAACAAAATGGCGGCTAAAATACGAAAAAAAAAAAAAATGCGTTTTTTTGGATCTTTTTTTGCAATAAAAAAATAGTTCTAATCAAAATTTTAAGTTGATTGTAGTTAGGTCGGTTGGTACACACATATAGAATATGTGTTCCAAATTTCATAAGGATCGGTTCAGAACTTTTTGAGTTATCACGACCACGGTACTTGAAAATGTCGTTTCGAGAAAAACGCGTTTAAAGTTTTGGTGAGTGATAAATCGTAGAAAAAATTATCTTACCCTCAATCAGCGATGCCTGGGCCATATAATATGCCTTCGACGTGTTCCAGGTGGGTGTTTTCATCCACTTTAGCCTTTTCAAAGTTTCAAAGTAGAATCCCGCCTTAATGAAAAACACATAGCCCAAGAATACTTTGTAGCCTGTTCAAAATGGTTTTATTTGAAACACTTGAAAGTATAATTACGTACTCGTAGTTTCGATACTATTCTATACGAATTTTGTAGTCATTTTGAAATGTCAATATTGAAATTATTTAATTTTATTTTCGTATATTTTTCGCTTGACTACACGAGCCGGGGGGGGGGGCAGTACCCCTTCCTGCCTCACCGTGGCTACGCCCATGCCTTTTTTGTGCAACAGACCACATCTCACTACCTTTTCCCCCTCATATCGTCCTACCTTCGCTACCGATGACATTCAAGTTACTCCGACGCAATTTAACCTCATCGGGTGTGAGGAAATCATCGCTCCTTTTTGAAAAATTGGACATCCGTCAAATGTTTTTTCATTCTCTCACTATATGCAGGCCCTGATTGTCCCGCGAACGCACCGCCGAACGATGAGATGCATTCTGATCGCCCATATTTCAATGCGGATCATCCTTTCCTGATTGCCATCGTATCCGCGGGCGGGAACGTAAAGGGAAAAGAGTCAGTTGTTATCGGCATGGCAAGACACAAACTGCCCACAAACGACCATTGACGGAAATCTGCTAGGTAAAGTAATCATAATAAACGTAATATCGAACAACGGAAGTTAGATTCCGGTTGTTCTGTACCGCCGTATCCGACGACGCTTTCCTGTCCTTCAGTATGAATATACACGGAGAAAACAGGGGCCTCGAAGTTCAGAATTAATACTATGCTTCTAAAAAAAATATCATTAAGTATCAAAAACGTATTGAATGGAAGATAAAAATTGTAATTATGGTATATTAATAATGAAGAAATTTAAACTCTAACCTACGATATGGCACGTAAGCTGATACAAATAATACATTTTATTCGGCATATTGTGATTTTTTGTAGTATTCAAAAAATATTTTGCCAACGTGATTGGAACAATTAGTTTCCAGTATTCTACAAAAAGTACGATATAAAGAGTCACATTTTACCAGTAACTTCGTAATATTTTTACGCATAGTAAAATCCATATGAAAATATAGCGTGTAATAAAGGTTGGTATTTTACAAAGCACGCATTATTTTTACTATACAGCATATAGGACTCGCGCCTATGCGAAAATAGTTTCAAATGTAATACGCACGCATCATTTTTACTATACGGTGTGAGAATCATTTTTACACTTCTATAACAACAAGTCTTAGAATTCCGAACTGGCAGTAAACTGCTATACTTTTCTAGCACTGAATATTAGAATTCTGGCAACCAGTGTTAGAATTTGACGCCGTATTTTTCTCCGTGTACGACAGCAGGGGTAAAAAATCAATACCGCGAAATTTGGAAGCAACGATAATAGCAATCTAAATAGCAGTAGTAACTGTATCGATAATAATAGTAGAGACATCTATTGGTGTATTTTTCGCTTTATTTCTGGGTGTTGGTGAAAACGAGTTTGGCGCTTTCCCAGATCATGCAGCGATATTATTCACACAGCAACATTATTGCAACAATGATACGAAACATGGGAGGAGAGAGAAAAAGGATGACACTCTCTGTGCAAGTTTGGGAATGCACTAATCCTCCGGGGCTGGTAAAAATAAATATCTGAGCATTACTCCTGACACTAATTGCCCTATATTCGATGGTTTGTCCGAGTACGGACGAATATTTATCAACAGTGAATATAACGTATATCTGACATGGTGATGTGAATTGTGCGGACCGATGTATACACCGATAACATTATATATCAATGTTCTTGTCCGAATCACACGAGCACAAGAGGCAGGAGATCGCATTGCTAATAACCCTGGCAGTTGATGCTATGTTACAATATATGTGTGTGTGTGTGTGTGTGTGTGCATCTTTCCGAGCCTTCTTTTCTTAACCATGCACGTCAAGTCGTTGCACAGCATTTCCAGTGCACTTGTGTGGTACATACGTTCTACAGTTATATAATGGTCATGTCAATTTTGTGTTATAATAGTAATGATTTTTTTAAATGAAAATGAAATATTTGGACAAATATTATTCCTAAGCTTTAACAATTTTGTGTGCAACATTTCTAGTAAACTTGCTTGGCTATTTGATCAAAATTGATTTCACTTTTTTTGTACATTTGAATTGACAAAATATAATAAGGGCATTGTTTGAATTCAAATAAAACATAGTTCCAGTTCAATCAGATTTTTTTATACGATCAAACGAGCAATAATGTTTTTGGGAGGATTTTTATTACTTGGCGATTTTTTTAACGTTTTAAAAGTTTTTAGAAGGAATTTCATATCTTTTTCAAAGGGGAAAAATCCTTTTTTCGTTTAGCTTCAGTCCAAAAAGTAAATTTCGAATATGTCTGGAGAAACAATACGTATATAGTTTCAAATTCGTATTGAGTAGGGACAAGTGTTTTGAGATATTGGAATTAATCGGAACCTGGGGAATAGCATCCGTAGCATTAGTTGTATATCCGAAATTGTTTTAAAACTTTTTATTAGTTACACATTTGAAAATTCTCTTTTTTCTAATTGCGTTGAACAAATCAAAGGACATTTGTATTTAAGAAATTTTCAAAAGCATTATTACTGAATTCATTAATAATCCAAGCGTTCAGAGTACCCCTTATTACGTTATTATTATCACTGACATCGAAAACAAGTATATCGAAACGATTACTATTTCTTTTGCAGTAACATTCACGGCCACAATCCTGTACACCACGAGGACTCCATTTTCTCGAAGACATTTTCAAGCGTTAAAAATGTACAAAAAAAATTAACAGTAAAAAAAAATTTTCTCCGTCCTTCATGAGTGCTTTGTTTTGACACAAAGAAATCATATTGATTAGTGTATTTTAACCATCGAAAAAAAAACGCAAAAATCACCTATTTTTCAACCCGGTAAACTGTGATGATCCCTTAAGACGATTGTTTCCTTACTCATGGTGGAACTGGGCACGACTATGAGATTCGGTCCGTCGTTTTCGTTCGTCAATTCCGCCTCTTTCAAGTAACTCGGTGCCGAAGTACTTGTTGTACTGAAATTTGTAGACCACACGATCACGAAATCAAATATTTTGCATTATTACTACTCCAGCACGCAAAACCTTTCAAAACATACTCGCAGGTTGCTGATCTTGTTTTTTCAACATTTAGGGTCAACACTGCAGGTACTTCCTCTAATTCTTCTACCAACAAGAAATATTCACACTATCACTGTGTTGCACAGCGGCGGCCATGGCTTTTCCATGCTCGCTGAGAGTGTAAAAACAAATGACATTTAAGGCCTTAGGCCACAGTAACGTGTATAAAATCATGTGCGAATTAAACAATTTTTTTTCGTATGAAAAAGTAATTCACTCATAAAATTAATTACACATCTATTTAGTATGAATATCAAGCTGTGAGAAAATATTTTTTTTTCTATGGGCAAAATAGCCGACTATTAATATTTTATTTTCTTATCTTTTTTTAGGCACTCCGCGACGTGACATTTAGCATCCACAATTTTTTACCTCGAACAAAAAACAAAAATTCTCGTTAATCTACATTAGAATAGCTAGAGAAGTACGTACGGAATTAAAAAAAGATTGTTTTATTCAAAAGTTGTAGGTATTTGAACTTAAGAGATGAATTTTCGGTGAAAATTTTCACTATAACTGCTCATAAAATGAAAAGGTTTCGATTAAGGGAGCTTTCCAGTGTGAAATTTTCAAAAAATCGATTTTTTTTTTTTGCTTTATCGAATAGTATACACTCTTCCGAATATTCCCTGAAATTTTCATGCCGAAATTCAGATTATTTCGGTTACTGTACAGCATTTCTTGGAAGAAGGCAACGGAGCGCTACAGCTACAGCGAAACTTTGAACGCGTTTTTCTCGAAACAGCATTTTTCAAAACGGTGTCCAACTTGGAGGGCAGAGTTTTAAAGCTATCGAGTTGAATTTTTTACACAATATTCTTACCGTCATTGTTTATCGTGCTATGGAAGCTTTTTTTTTTTTGACATCTTCCTATTTTTTTGTAAAAAAAACTGCCAAAAAAAATGCTAAAATCGATACTTTTTGTTCAAACCGGCGCAATTTTTGCAAAAAAAAAAAAAAAAGCCTCCATAGCACGAAAGCCAATTATATACCGATCAATAATCTTTTTGTGTTTTTTGTTTCAGATCAAAATTGTGACCCCCAACGTGGACACCACATCCAAGTGCATTTTCTGCAACAATTGTTTCATCATTTTTATAGATATTAATTAATAAATAAATCGATCTTTAAAAAATTGTTTTGTATTCTTCAATACCCAATTAATATACAACAAAAAAACCAGACCGATTAGATTAATTTTTCTTTAAAAAAAAAATCGCGAAAAACAGCGATTTTTCGGGCTGTCACACTGGAAAGCTTCCTTAATCAGAAATTCCGTACGTACTTCTCTGCAAAATGCAATTAGAAACATAAACTTTAAATTTGAAGTAAATCGGATGAAAATTGATCAAGTTATTTGTCACGCCAATTGGAAAAAAAAACTGTTTCGAGAAGTCTCGAGTAGTCGGCCATTTTGTACATCGAAAAGATAAAAACATTCTAACAGCTTGATATTGATACTAAATAGATGTGTAAATAATTTTATGAGTAAAACACTTTTTCATACGAAAAAAATGGTGAATTTCGCACATGAATTTATACCCGTTACTGTGGCCTTAATATCTTCCAGATTGCGAAGCCAAATTTATGAGTTTCTCCGCAGCGGTCGAAATAATTTAAAAAACCTCAAATTTCTAGATATCGAGAAGCCAGTCTCTGATCTTTTTTTCACATCAATTGAATGCAATTAGGAATGTACATCTCTACGTATATACATTTTCCATTGTCTTTAGTTGTTGTGAGAAAAATCCATTAATTGACTCCTGTGTACCACGAAATAAAAAAAAAATAGAATCTCACCAATCGCTGCAAAAAATCCATGTTCTTCGCTTTGCGGTCTCTGAAGATATTAGTAAAATGTTTATTGCTTTTAGTTAATGAAAGACAAATACGTATTTTGGGCTTTCCGGCGCGTAATTATTTTATTTTTTCAAACATATTATATTTTTTGAATATTATTATATATTTTTCAAACATAATATATAACGCAGGTTACAGATCTATTTTTTTTTAACAACCAGAGTCAGCACTGCAGGTACTTCCTCAAGTTCTGTTACCAACAAGAAATACACTATCACTGTGTTGAACACAGGCAGGCCACAGGTTTTTCCATGTTCGCTGGGAGTTTCAGCCATTTCTTTACCAGCGCCTTAACCACGTGCCGCATCGATACTAAAAGCTGACCCGAGTTCAGTAAATCGGTGTCAAGGTACTTGTCGTTCTCAAATTTGTTCCATCAACAGGGCGTTCTGTCTGAATTGAAGTACGCCCCTCTTATCTGGGGTCGGCTCGTCCGAGACCGCCACGTCAGAATCTGAATCGCTGAAATGTTTGTTACGATAAAAACGTGTATATAGATCTTAGTGCGAAAATTTATGTAAAAAAAAATATTAAAAAAAACATGCTTTTATTTAATGTACTCAACAGTAGAAAATAATTTGTTTACCAAACACCTATATATGACTATGAATAAACAGTTAGGGCGCTCAACTTTTTAAATGTTTAAGGGAGCTTTCCAGTGTGAAATTTTCAAAAAATCGATTTTTTTTTTTTTGCTTTATCGAATAGTATACACTCTTCCGAATATTCCCTGAAATTTTCATGCCGAAATTCAGATTATTTCGGTTACTGTACAGCATTTCTTGGAAGAAGGCAACGGAGCGCTACAGCTACAGCGAAACTTTGAACGCGTTTTTCTCGAAACAGCATTTTTCAAAACGGTGTCCAACTTGGAGGGCAGAGTTTTAAAGCTATCGAGTTGAATTTTTTACACAATATTCTTAACGTCATTGTTTATCGTGCTATGGAAGCTTTTTTTTTTTGACATCTTCCTATTTTTTTGTAAAAAAAACTGCCAAAAAAAATGCTAAAATCGATACTTTTTGTTCAAACCGGCGCCATTTTTGCAAAAAAAAAAGCCTCCATAGCACGAAAGCCAATTATATACCGATCAATAATCTTTTTGTGTTTTTTGTTTCAGATCAAAATTGTGACCCCCAACGTGGACACCACATCCAAGTGCATTTTCTGCAACAATTGTTTCATCATTTTTATAGATATTAATTAATTAATAAATCGATCTTTAAAAAATTGTTTTGTATTCTTCAATACCCAATTAATATACAACAAAAAAAAAACCAGACCGATTAGATTATTTTTTCTTTAAAAAAAAAAATCGCGAAAAACAGCGATTTTTCGGGCTGTCACACTGGAAAGCTTCCTTAATCAATTCGTTCAATTCAGTTTCATTAACCAAATTTAACTCGGCACTATAGTAATTAGAGAAATTATAATCACGCGTTTATACTCAGTTTCAGGATTTTTATTGAATAAATTTAAGCTTGTATTGTGAACTGAGACGACACGTTCGTACTTTTTTCCCTCAGTTTTCTCGATAAAAATTGCGACCGAATAACGAGTCTAAACGAATTGCGGAAGATGAAAAATATACTCACACGTGGTTGATTTGTGATCGGCCTTTTTGGAAATTTCCACTGCATTTACACTTTCACTGCTTTTCTACTTTCACGCTCTAACCCTACTTGAAGGTTAGAACCGGCCATGCAATTGAAGAACCCGACTTTTGACGTTTCTAGATCGACCCGACCAGCTGCCTATCTTCGCGAGACGGGTCGGAAGCGCGTCGCGCGTACTAATCATGTGTTAATCAATTTTCATAAGGACGTACGTACTACGTTTAGGATATGACAGATTACTTTTTTTCCACTAATTGTAAGATACCAAGTGTGGAATAATTCTTACGATGTCCAAATCGCTCGGAAATTCGGCGGTTAATTACGAGATCTGAGGATTGAGTAGACGGATCGGAAAGTAACGTAGACCAAACGATAGGAAAAAATCACATTACTCTTATTAAATGCCATCAGATTTTCGATTCGTCGCCACGTTTTTGCGTGGCACCGATTTAAAATTTAAAACACCGCTAGAACGCCAACTTTGAGTATAAAGAGTACGCGGCGAATTCGTCAGAGAAATCGAGATCTTCCGAGTTGCTTTTTTATTACTTGGCGTCGGGACGCTGCCGCGTCTCTTAAGGGGGGATTGTCTTTTTTTTCGCAAAATTTACCGCTTTTTGGGAATTTTTTTGTGAAGAAAGTATACAACGGAAAACTTGTGAAACTTGGCATATAGTTTTATTGATCTGTTTACTACATACAAAAAATTTTTTAAACAATTTCATCAAAAAATCCGCCTCCCACCCCCCTCGACGCGCGATGGTTCTTTTTTGATGGTGTGCACGATTACAGCCTTCACGTTCATCTTGCAACAAAAACCCAAAAAGCATTTTACTCTAGACACATATAGCTATCGTTCGATCAAGGGAAAAAAAAAATTGACGATTTGGTGACGTTTTGAACTTGAAGTATCGATTTTTCGAAAAAAATTGATCGATTTTTTGTTATAAATAAGAAACTATTAAATGTATTGCTTTTTTGCTTCATCAAACGATAAAGGATGTCAGCTGAGCATTCTGTCCAAATTTGAAGGCAATCGGTTGAATAGTTTTTGAGAAATCGTGCACACCATCAAAAAAGGACCATCGCGCGTCGAGGGGGGTGGGAGGCGGATTTTTTGATGAAATTGTTTAAAAATTTTTTTGTATGTAGTAAACAGATCAATAAAACTATATGCCAAGTTGCACAAGTTTTCCGTTGTATACTTTCTTCACAAATAAATTCCCAAAAAGCGGTAAATTTTGCGAAAAAAAGACAATCCCCCCTTAACGATGTTGAGTCCCTATGAAACATGTTAATGTTAATTGTTCAATAAATCGCTTCTTAATCGTCATGAAATTTTTACACGACCTCCTGAATACTTCATGTAAAAACATATCAAATTTTCAGAATTCTATCATCATTACTTCAACCTCCTCAAGGGTTGAAATAAAAAATTATAAGAAAATTCTACAAATTTGGTATGTTTTTGTATGAAGTATTTAAGAGGTCGTGTTAAAATTTCACGACGATTAGGAAGCTCGTTATTAAAAAATTAACATTTTGTTAAGAACAATTTTTAAAAGAAATAAAAAAAAATTTATCAATAAACTTCGTTTTGTTTCCGTTGCTTTCAGTATATTGTAGATATTATAAAATTGAGAGGTCAAAAAAAAACTTATTGCAAAGTTACATCAGTTTCCATAAAACAACATTTAATTTGTGAATGTTAATTGTTCAATAACGAGCTTCCTAATTATCGTGAAATTTTTACACGACCTCTGAAATACTTCATACAAAAACATACCAAATTTTCAGAATTTTATCATCATTTGCGATTTGGGACTCAACATCCTTAATCCGACGCACTTACGCAACCGTGCTTCGCCGACGTGCCACACTCGCGCGACAATAGACACCATCCAATATGGTATCTAACAACGTACATACACACGTTGTTGAACGCAATAAAAGCAGACAGTCACTACGCGCATGTGGGTGGAATGAGAAATTATAAAAATAATATTCGATTTAATCTGTCAGCATTGTGACAGAATAGCGTTGCTGTGTACTATCGATGACAGTTTCCACTGAGGACGTCATAAATAGACGTCCCGAGTGGAAATCTTGTTCCGGCTACAAGATGGCCCGGATCAAGTATCCTAGTTCCGTTTTCAGGCCTTAGTTGGGATTTTTCATCAAGCCCTGATCAGTTTTGAAATGCAATTCCTGACTTTAGCCTGGTCAGGGTGGAAAATTAAGGCTTGATCAGGGTGAAAAGTGAAGACCTGACATGCAGTTCGAAGAAAAATGCTCGCTCTTGCTTCGGAAACCACGATCTCTTTACATCTCACATTTCTTCACATTTTTCATTGGACTGCCACAAAAAAACAAATAATTTCAATAGGATCTGCTTAAATCAAATAGGATTTTTCCTTGTCTCACAGCCTACTACGATCCAATTTTTTCAAATATATAGTTTTTAGAAAACGGAACATAGAATAGAATATTTCATGAATCCAAAATCAAATGAAATACTTAATTTAGAGTTCTACCACAATGATTTTGTATCATAATTCGTTATGCTCTGACCTTCTGAAATGATCTGTTTCGAAGAAAATATTTCACCTCCATATGGAAGCGACCTACACAACATACCTACCTGTATCCACGCACGCTGCGCTTACGCTACTGAGCCTTTGTGGCATTTTAGACGCAGATATGGGTGAAGAGACCACATGAATTTCTATAATTATTTCTCGTATCACATAAACTTTATCAATTAGTCGATATCATTGCGATAATTAGAGCGTTCAATTGAATACCATGCTACAGATTTTTCAAACATAACCTATATATATAATTTCTCCTTCTCCCCCACTCTACCCGCTTCCCCTCCGATGTGTGCATTGAAATAAAGACAGATTCAATTAAATAGAAAAATGTTTGTCTTTGCGAAAATTCTATTTAATTTGAATGAAAAAAATTAAATCGATACATTTAGTGGATTCAACTAAACTGTTCTTTGAACAGGTGAAACCGTATCACAGATTTAATAGGAATAAATAGAATATTAAATATTAAATAAAATATTAAATAAAATATAAAATATAAAATATTAAGTAAAATATAAAATATAAAGTATTAAAATATTAAAATATTAAAATATTAAATAAATAAAATATTAAAAATAAAAAACAATGTAGCATAGAGTGGACGATGTGTCTCGACGTTTTGACGACGCGCTAATATTTATATACAATTCGTCTGGTGTGTGATAAGAGGTTTAGGCGTGTAACCAAAGAGTGACACCTTCCAGAGTTACAGTTTAAAAAAAAGGCACCAAACTGTATATAGGTCCAGTTACTTGACGATTGCTTGAAGCTAGCCTGATCAGGGGAATTAAAGTAAGCCGTACGTCAGTTGCCTGACCATCGCCTGAAGGTAGTCGGATCAGGCAAATTTATGCCAGCCGTCAATCCTGATTATCGTTTGCCTGATTATCGCGTGAATTAGCCGGATAAGGTAACTTTAGCGTGATCAGGCCTGCATAGAAATAGTGTCAAGCCAGCCTAACACTATTTCTACTCGGGCGTAAATATGCAGCGCGTGTAGGGCTTGCAATTCGGATATCGGCGAATTGCTCAAATCTAGATAGTAGAATTCATTTGAAAAATTACGGTTTGACCATGGAACTACAGTAAAACAATAATTCCGACTTTACGTGCAGTCAGTACACGTAAAAAACAAGTAAATCAATTTAAAACATCTTTTTTCTTTGTTTTTAATATTTTTTGTGATGTATTCGATAGTAATTCATTCATTCAGTAATGCTTCCTGTTTATTATGTTATGTCGTCCGAATTGCAAGAAGCGTGCACGAGATCGAAATACCTATTTCGATTGTGCATTGAAGTTGATTTGAGACCTCACTCACTATAACGTTTAAGTATATGATTGTTTTTAGTTCTTGCCACAGAGGAGAAAATGGTCAATTCCTCAATCTTAGAAGATAGAACTTTGTTTTTTTTAAATTTTTTAATGATGTTTTTATTTTTATTATTTTATCAAACTGTTTTCAATGATTCTTATTTTATTTTAATATTTTATGGTGAATAGTAGAAAACTATTATGCTCTATCATTTTGTGATATCAAAAATGTTAATGTCGTTCATTAGATAGACTACAGAGAGACGAATTTTGGTTTATTTTTAATAAATATGAATAAAACTACTTTTTAACGGATTTTCATTGTTTTTTTGTTTAAAGATTATCTCAATTATTCAATAAATCACGGATTTCACGGATATTCAATAAATCACGTAAGAATAATTCACGGATAGTGCAAGACCTAAGTGCGTGCGTTGCAGACAAAATAGTCATGACAGAACATTTTCGAACGATCGTATACCCGTCGCTTCTTAATTGCCATCATTGTTGTCGTATTCTTATATTCTCTGATATTGCAGGAATGCTTTTGTCTTTCGATATTCCCATTAATGGAGAAACTTTTTCCTCCGCACGCGTAAAACTGCACTTTCAGTAAAGACGTAGCTGGCGGTCTTCTGCAGCGTTTCACAGGAACATAAAAGTCCAAAGCGAAGAAAAATACCACGCGAAAATTGTCATACGTAAAATAATCACAACAATGTAAAAGACAAAAAAAATATCATGCACGTTGTGATATAAAACTGATGCAACGAGCATTCGAATATGCATTGCGGAGCTCTCAAATTTAATAAATTTCGATGAGTCGTTATAACTATAAGCAAGTCCGCCTATATCATGGATTCCGGCAAATGAACCGTCATATTCCAGCGGTATGTTTAGCGGGTCTGTGTAAGCTTGAGGTCCAAACAACAAGTCGATTTTCCATATTTTTTTCTGATGTGAGTAACGCGATGACGAGGTCAACATTTTACACCCAATGCACAGTCTTGCTAAGTTTCAGTTCCTTTTTAATCAAAAAAATATCAAAGAACAATGGAATTAATATTATTTAAACAAGGTACCGCTGCTGCCTGTTGGCCAATCAGTGTAGATGGTTATTGCAAGTAAGGTAATCTGAAATGGACAATGAAGAAATATCCTTATAGTAGAATCAAATAAAACTTTCGTTAAAACAGATTTTTTCTTCAATTTTGAAAATCACCAAAATGGTCAAGCCGTAGGTAAAAAATTAAACTTTTGAGAAGCAGAGACAACTATGGGCATTTGTTATTAACAAATGAGTACATTTTTGTTTTTAGGCTTTCACGGCTCTTTATGTAGTATTGGGGATTAGTGTTGTGCCTGATCAGGCACAATGCTGATCCTCAACACGGCCTCGATCAGGAAGCCACAGACTCTTCTAAAATTAATAAATATATCGAAAAATCGTCGAGTCATACGACAGAAAATGTTATAAGTTATGCCCAGTCTGAATTGGGAGTTTATCGAACAAATAGATTTAGACGTTCCACTTACACCGTTTTATGAATCATAATTTCCAGAAAACCGTCAGAAAAAAAGTTTGTTGTAGCGCAATGGGCGCACTGAGCCTTCTCACAAATCGTGATAAAACGGTCAATTTTTGCTGAATCTTTGTTGCAAATTAAATCTAAAATCCTAGGCTGTAAAACTAGCAATAAAAAAAATCGTATATGCGATATTTCAGGCTGATGCAGATCACTTAAAAACGTTGTCCTCCAAACATATATTTTCGAGACCGAAAATCAGTCATAGAATTATTGTGACCGATGTTCCTTCGGATTCCTCGAAGGAATTCTGGATAAGGATAAGGAAGAGAAATATCGCGTCATCCGTATGCTCCGATCGGCGCCAGCTAACTTTTCTCACCGAGTCTTCACCATGATCTTCGGCAAAAAAAAAACAATAAAACGCGTATTGAAAATGAAATGCGAATTAAAAAAAAATCGCTTCAATTCACAAAATAAAACAAAAACTAATCGAAAATGGACAAAAAAAAATACGTGGTTGAAGTCTTATTATATTGTTTTGAACGATTCACACCATGTTGTATTACGTCAAGTCTAAATTCGAATATGCCAAATAGAGATATTATTTACAATTACTTGACGTCACAACGCCTCGTAGAGTGCTAAATTAGATATTTTATGAACACAAAAATTTGCATAATTATCAGAAAAACAGTTTGCCCGGTGCTATCGATACTAAAGACATCACACATTTGATGCAAACAATGTAATTCACGATACACAAAAACATTTGTACAATAGCATACGTGTATTTTTTCCTCTATATTTTTCCTCGCTTTTTTATCTTTATTGTTTGATTTATGAAAATGAGCGAGTGTTTTTTACACACGGATGACCCGTTCTAGTCTCACGCCGATGTAAGCGCAGGCGACTCATCTCGCCGTTGTGTATAAAACAACGTCAAGCAAGAAGGCTCTTACCAATTATTGCGTTGTACTCGACTCGAGAAAAGTTTGACGGAAGCTTAAAGACAGAAGGTAAAACTATCAAGTAAAAAGTGTTCACAGTTACTTGTATAGAAGCGATCCTATAATAATTCAAATAAAGATTGCAGAGCCCCTGCATTGTTTTCAACCTCTATAACCTACGTGAGTTCGCTTTCATCATGCAGTCCCGTAAGTAATCCATAGAATATCAGCAATGCACTGGGGGAAAAACGACATGGGCTGATGTAACGGGTTACTACTCCTACCTCGTCACCGGAAAAAAGAACTCACGTGATTTTTTTCTGGAAAAACGTGTGCGGGTTTTCAATTCATTTCAAATTTACATCGAAGAGTATGGTTTAAGTACGTTCACAATGTTTGTATTAAAAGATTAAAAAATCAAACGCATTCAGTTTTTGCATCAAATTATCTAGTGCTCCGGAGACGCATTTGAGGGTTGTAAAAAATTTTACGTACGGTTTACAATTTTTGTATTAAAAGATAAAAAAAATCAAACGCATTCAGTTTTTTCATGAAATTATCTAGTGCTTCGGGGAAGGATTTAACGCTTGTAAAATGTGAACTTGGCCGATGAAGTCATTTTAAAGATATCGTGCCCACCGATCTTCAAAAAGTCACTTTGAGAAGAACGCGTTTAAGGGGGGAAATCACAGTAGCACACAAAAAAATAGGTATATTTTCGGGAATTAATTTTGGCTGAATAAAAGTATCAATCGAAAATCTGTAAAGTAGGTTTTATAGCAATACTAAAAAAGTACAAAATGTAATTTTTTCAATAAAAAATATTAAAAAATGGCGGCTGCGCAGCATATGCCCCAAGGCGCCTATTTTTGGAAGCGTGTCGATGGCCGAAGACGTAGACTCCTTAATTTTTGACCTGGAAGAAAAAACTAAAATTTTTTAGTTTCCATATAACAACAGCTAGCGAGCTACGTAGGATTTTTTTCGATATATTGATTTTTCGCAAAATGGTGCATGTTTGAAAATAAAGTTTAATATTTAACAAAAAAAAACGCCATAAAATCGTCGATAAAAAAAAACTAAGCCATATAAAATAAAAAATCCTACGTAGCTCCGTGGAGAAAGATGTTTCGAAGCTACTGTCAAAATTTCAAGTCGATCGGTAAAGATTTGCTCGAGTTATGTCCCCGGCGAGCTCAAAAAAAAATGGTTTCGAGAAAAACGCGTTTAAAGTTTTAAGTACTGAGAAACCATATGAAAAATTCATATACCTCTAATCTGCAATGCCTGCACCATACAGTCGATTTTCGTACGCAGTATCCTTTTTCGTCCCTTTTCTAACACGACTCGACGATGTGTCACTCATAATGACAATGATTTACAAATATCACTGTTTTTTATCACTATTTATGTTATATATGTATGC
Source organism: Ophion costatus (assembly GCA_951751655.1). Lineage (NCBI taxonomy): Eukaryota > Metazoa > Arthropoda > Insecta > Hymenoptera > Ichneumonidae > Ophion > Ophion costatus. The sequence goes on from OX632358.1 coordinate 36,411,863, forward strand.
ACGAAAGTGAAGCGTCGTGAAAAAGCGTTGTATTCAACGCAAGAAATTTGGACACTCGGACACTTTTGCCGTATTCCATCATTTGGTATATTATTTTTAAGACCCTAAAGCACCGTTTAAGCGAAAAAAATTTTTTTCGAAAAATTGAAAATTTTACTGTGATTTCCCCCCTTAAAGTTGGCCCGTTCGCGGAAGCTACCTATGAACTCCCATGGCCCCCTCCATTTTTAACGGATTGATTCAAATTTTAAGAGGATCCTTTTGTAATTTTATGTTGTGAGAATCGGTTGAAAACCAAAAATCGATATGTTCCAAATGTCAAGTAAGCAATCCGGTATTGGGAGATGCCAACGAATGATTTATTCACAAAATGGAGTATTAGCTTATTTTGAGAATAATTTGTTCCGCCAATTCGTCGAATACTAAGAATAATCGAATGTTTTAGTATTCTATCTCAATATTTTGTTGGCCACGTGTAAATAAATAATCTCGATAATCGACGTGATTTTTTTCCGCCTGTGCAAGATTTGATGGAGGTGCACCGTTATTATTAATAGAATTCAATTTGCAAAAATACATATACATTTGTGTAAATTGCATTGTGTGTACTGTATCGCTCTTCAATTTATTTGTCAGATTTCTTCACCGTGGCCGTCACGTTGCTCTTGACGAGCCTTGGGTTGAACGCGTTAGCTGATTCGGATGACAACCTCTATTATTCAACCCTGGGCCAAAGAACTTTCGCTGTTCAATTGTTCGAGGTAGAGTTGACAATCTGTCTAAATTTGTATGAAAATGAAAATGTACTAACAATGTTAGATTTCTTGGATTCATCTGAATCTTCGAATACGTCGCGTTTGACTACTTTTTCCACAAGCAGAAACGGTTCTCATCAAAATCCCTCAAAAGTAGCGAAGGACTGAACGAAATGAAATGATCGTATAAATAAATGCACGAAAAATACTGCACAAAGAAGCAGAGAAAACACATGAGCGAAATATTTTTTTTTCAATCGAAATTTCATACCTCACCGTTAGAACTAGCGCCTTGCATATTTGGAAATCCATTTGAGAAACGTTTCTACTTCGACACTTTGACGGATCTGCATAAGCTGATGGAGGTCGAAAAAAACCGTCGATTTCAAATTTCTTTTTCTTGTGAGATGATTGGAAACATGCATACACAATCTTGCCAAGTTGAATTTTCTTATTAAAAAATATCAATAAATATGAAAGTTATTATTATTTAAACAATGCGTCCCCGTTGCTACATGGCCAATCGGTGTAGATGGTTCCGGCAACTAGGCTTTTTGGATATGAAATGGAAAATATCAAAATGTACTTCACGTTTAATAATAAAACTTTCGTATGACCAGATACTAAAAAAAAATTAGAACATCACCGAAAGAAAACCCTAATTACTTTTTTTATTAATTAATGGATAAACATGTGAAAAAAATCATTCAATCAAACGATAGAAAATGTTTTATACTATACTCTGGCCAAAAGCAGGGCGCCTCGTGTAGCGTACCGGGTGATCTAACGCTCCACAAAAGTCGTCATAACTCGGTCAATTTAAGTAACTTTTACAAAATCTTAGTTCCAATTTGACGTTCAGACTCCAGGCTATAAAATGATGCAACAAAAAACGGCTTTTCTCGGCATTTAAAGCTCATGCAGACCTCTTAATATCTCAACAATGTCGTACGATCTTCCTTTATCGTCTACGCAGGCCATTGCTAGACTCAGCGAGGACAACTTCGTTGTATCGACCACGGATGTTTTCTTGGGTCTGCTAAGGGTGTATTTTGGATCAGAAGGCTCGACTAAACGTTGCTTGGAAAATGCTCTTGGAATTTACAACACTGACGGATATCTCAGCAGTACTCACGAATACGCGTCCATGGTGAACAAACTCCAAGTAAGACAGCATTAGAGTGTGCGAGGAAGAGCTCATGTTCGGTCATAACATATGTCAACTTCACTTTTACGAAACTTTTGCTTTGCTGTGATTGAAATAACCTAATGAATCATATGCCCAATTCGATACGCATGGCTGTCAGATAACGTCGCATCGGCATGCAAGTCGTTTGAGAGCCCTCCCGAACTTATTTGACCGATTGAGAACCGACGTTGAACATTTAAAAGAACCGATTGCGAATTGAAAACACCGAGCAAGGTCTCCTCATCAATATATACCGATGACATGAATCACCAGTCATTGTACAGGGTTGTGTTTTTCCTTCATTTTCACAATGATCAACGGATTGCAGCACGAGGACAACTTGGAAATGGGTTTCGCAAACGGAATGGCTTATCGGGCGACTTACATACTGAAGAGCGATTACGACGAGACCATCTCGGACGTTTACCAAAACTTTGTACCAAGTATACGCTTTGTAGGTATAGATGACTTCTTGGGGTCTCTCCAGAGTTGGTACTTATCCCGCTTACTTGCACCTGACTTTGAGCAAAGTAAGCACATTCCTAGCTCTCTTTCTCGCTCTTTATTTCAATTTTTGGCAAACACTTTCTTATGGCACATATAGCAGTATAAATATAGTTTTCGAATAACGACATTTGTGGTCGCAGGCGAATTTACAGGAGCTGAAAATATTATTCTCTTCGGTGGTGGCTACTTGTTGCACCAGTGGCAACAGGCTGACAGATGCGTCTATAAATCCAATTATTCTTCCGACGCACAAACATCAGAATCCGATGTCGCGTATACGCATATGCTCGGCAATTTCAGTTACGGTGAACTACCGGATCTAAGTGCATCATACATCGCAATACCCTGGAGCGTAAGTTTCCCCAGCACATATCGGAATACCAGAATATTGTGTTTCAATCCGGTTCCGTTTGTCGACAGCAAAATCCCGGAGACGTTATTCTGTACCTGATACTTCCGAACGCAAAAGACGGTCTTTCCGAGTTGGAGTATGGAATTACGCACGAGACCATAGAAAAAATGATGAAAGAAGGAAAGGAACGCGAGGTATACGTGAGCGTACCGGAAATCCGCCTGAGGAGCAAACTTCATCTTCAGTCCATCCTTGCCGACAAAGTAAGTCGAACGTCAAAAGAGCAATCGAGCGCTATGATCAATGTTTCGAAACTCTTTCTTTTGCCACGTCAAATATCTTTCTCCGATTCTTGAAATACGTACGAAAAAGCTTACCGTTGATCGCTCTACCCCCATGAATTCCGGATATTTTACGGGTTGGATATCGCTTTGTTTTGTCGTTGAGGAGATACGATAACTTCCACGAGGTCAAATAAGAGTCTACATTTATTTTACCCACAGCCAACAGAAAGTTGGATTCGTAGTAATGATCGTACCTCCTTAAGGATGTTGAGTCCCAAATCGCAAATGATGATAAAATTCTGAAAATTTGGTATGATTTTGTATGAAGTATTTCAGAGGTCGTGGAAAAATTTCACGACAATTAGGAAGCTCGTTATTGAACAATTAACATTCACAAATTAAATGCTGTCTTATGGAAACTGATGTAACTTTGCAATAAGTTTTTTTTTGACCTCTCAATTTTGTAATATCTACAATATACTGAAAGCAACGGAAACAAAACGAAGTTTATTGATAAATTTTTTTTTATTTCTTTTAAAAATTGTTCTTAACAAAATCTTAATTTTTTAATAACGAGCTTCCTAATGGTCGTGAAATTTTAACACGACCTCTTAAATACTTCATACAAAAACATACCAAATTTTCAGAATTTTCTCATCATTCTTTATTTCAGCCCTTAAGGAGGTTGAAGTAATGATGATAGAATTCTTAAAATTTTGTATGTTTTTACGTGAAGTATTCAGGAGGTCGTGTAAAAATGTCATGACGATTAAGAAGCTATTTATTGAACAATTAACATTAACATGTTTCATAGGGACTCAACATCCTTAACACATTGATAATCGAAATTCCGGTAGGGATGAAATCTTAAGGACAGAGCTCCGGAATTGGTGTGGAACGAATAATTTGTAGGATGTTTGTCGTCCTTTAAGGATGCTGAGTCCCTATGAAACATGTTAATGTTAATTGTTCAATAAACAACTTCTTAATCGTCATGAAATTTTTACACGACCTCCTGAACACTTCATGTAAAAACATACAAAATTTTCAGAATTCTATCATCATTACTTCAACCTCCTTAAGGGTTGAAATAAAAAATGTAAGAAAATTCGGAAAATTTGGTATGTTTTTGTATGAAGTATTTAAGAGGTCGTGTTAAAATTTCACGACGATTAGGAAGCTCGTTATTAAGGAAGCTTTCCAGTGTGACAGCCCGAAAAATCGCTGTTTTTCGCGATTTTTTTTTTTAAAGAAAAAATAATCTAATCAGTCTGGTTTTTTTTGTATATTAATTGGGTATTGAAGAATACAAAACAATTTTTTAAAGATCGATTTATTTATTAATTAATATCTATAAAAATGATGAAACAATTGTTGCAGAAAATGCACTTGGATGTGGTGTCCACGTTGGGGGTCACAATTTTGATCTGAAACAAAAAACACAAAAAGATTATTGATCGGTATATAATTGGCTTTCGTGCTATGGAGGCTTTTTTTTTTTTTTTGCAAAAATGGCGCCGGTTTGAACAAAAAGTATCGATTTTAGCATTTTTTTTGGCAGTTTTTTTTACAAAAAAATAGGAAGATGTCAAAAAAAAAAAAGCTTCCATAGCACGATAAACAATGACGTTAAGAATATTGTGTAAAAAATTCAACTCGATAGCTTTAAAACTCTGCCCTCCAAGTTGGACACCGTTTTGAAAAATGCTGTTTCGAGAAAAACGCGTTCAAAGTTTCGCTGTAGCTGTAGCGCTCCGTTGCCTTCTTCCAAGAAATGCTGTACAGTAACCGAAATAATCTGAATTTCGGCATGAAAATTTCAGGGAATATTCGGAAGGGTGATAAAGCAGGGACTATTCCATAAAGCAAAAAAAAAAAAATCGATTTTTTGAAAATTTCACACTGGAAAGCTCCCTTAAAAAATTAACATTTTGTTAAGAACAATTTTTAAAAGAAATTTTAAAAAATGTATCAATCAACTTTGTTTTGTTTTCGTTGCTTTCAGTATATTGTAGATATTGCAAAATTGAGAGGTCAAAAAAAAACTTTTTGCAAAGTTACATCAGTTTCCATAAGACAGCATTTAATTTGTGAATGTTACTTGTTCAATAACGAGCTTCCTAATTGTCGTGAAATTTTTACAGGACCTCTGAAATACTTCATACAAAAACATACCAAATTTTCCGAATTTTATCATCATTTGCGATTTGGGACTCAACATCCTTAAAGATCGTCAAGGAAAATCCTTAAATATTCGGAAGCGGGGCTCCTGCTGGTATCAAGCTAATTTTTGTTTCGGTTCGTTTGCATTTGTTCGAGATTTCTTGGGTTTGCTTGAACCCTTGAATAAAACTAACTTGATTCTAGCAGGCGCCCCCCTTCCGAATATTTACCGGAAAATCTACATACGACCTTATTTTCCGAAGATAAACATATATTTTGGAAATCGCGGAGCCAACGATTCTTTTAGCCGAAGATCGGTGAACGATCATCTCTCTTCGTTGTAATTTTGTGTTCGAGGCGTGCCTGAACTTCTATTGTATGATCTTCGCAGCTATACATGTACGAGGTATTCGACGAGGGTAACTTCTCATCCATGGCTATGCCCGATCCCGAGATAGTCAACAGGGTCGTGAATGCTGCTATCATCGAAGCTTTTGACAGCGATGGTGAGTTGATGCCGATTTTTTCTATCATCCACCCTCGTCACGATTGTGCAAAATGTTGCCTCTCCACAAAAATAAGACCGTTTTTCAGTGCCCCAACGTGGCTACGCCCCCATACCTTTTTTGTGCAGCACACCACATCTCTCTACCTTTTCCCCCCATTTCGTTATATCTTCGCTACCGACGACATTTACATCACTCCGAAGCAATCTAACCTCATCAATCGTGAGGAAATCAGCAGCTCCTTTTTTTAAAATTTGACATTCGTCCACATGTTTCTTCGTTCTCTTATTATTCTCAGGCCCTGATTGTCCCGCGAACGCACCGCCGAACGACGAGGTGCATTCTGATCGCCCACATTTCAATGCTGATCATCCTTTCCTGATTGCAATCGTTTCCAAGGGCGATAAACCAGAGGGAAAAGAGTCAGTTATTATCGCCATGGCGAGGCACAAACTGCACACAAATCCAAACGCCGCGGTCGCATAATTGAACTTCTCGGCGCACAAATACCGCACGGGGGTCTGGTGGGGGGTCAAAATGTCGAATGACCAAATATAGAACGACAAAAATGTCGAAACCACGGAATTGTGAACTCCCAAAACAACGAAGGTTAAATTATTGAAAATGTTGTCTATTGACCGATGACAAAATCCAATAACTATTAGGCCAAAGGATTATTTATTCGAGAGCTCAATTATTTGAAGACATATATTCAGATAGTCTGCACTTTGAGTCATAAAAATTCGTATCTCCGAAATAGAAAAAAGCGATTACCAAATATTCGTAATATCGTCTATAGCAAACAGCCATAGATGAAGACTACGAACTTCGAATGTGTAGACCTCGGAAACACAAAAGATCGATGGTCCGAAATGGCGAATGCCTAAATGGCGAATACCTAAATGGCGAACACGGGATGGCTGCTCGACCCGACTGGACGCCAGCGTAATCTGCCAACTTCACTCTGAAGCGCAAGTAACGTACTTCTCGATCCATTGTCCCATTGTTTTCGCTGTCCGGACCGTTCGCCTTTGTGACCCCTCGCCATTTTAACTGATCGACTTTTTGGCCCTTCGCTTTAACAGGGAATGGTACCCCATCGCGGTCGGTATGGTAGAACAATTATAGATATCCAACAATCTCTGAAACGCCTCTTCAGATCCCGTCGAAACTTTGCCAAACAACGTCAAATAGATAGACGAACAGCTGTCTTCCCCTCAAATTTTCTGAATTTGAAAAAAGAAACGTAGATCAGCTGATGATAAGCCGATCTACGTTTTTTTTCTCAAATTCAGAAAATTTGAGGGGTAGACAGCTGTTCGTCTATCTATTTGAAGTCGTTTGGCAAAGTTTTGACGGGATCTGAAGAGCCGTTTCAGATATTGTTGGGTATCTATAATTGTTCTACCATACCGACCGCGATGAGGTATCATTTCGTCTTAACGAATTCGAAATTGCAAACTGTCGTAAAATATACAGTTCGGCGATTTAACGTCTCGAATTGTTTGGTGTATATAATAAGGCGAGTCGATACTATATCTCTCGTTATTTTGTTAAGTCTGATATTTGTTTTCGCTATAAATCAACTTCGAGATTTCTATATTCACGATTTCGATTAACTATTTTACAGGCTATCGTAAGATTGATCTATCTATATTGGAACGTTGGTCATTACTGAATTCGACATTTCGGTCCTTTTGAATATTGATTGTTCGAATTTCCGACCACCCCCCCCCCCCCCCCCCCGCACTCTTTCACGATGCGACCATTGACGCAGATATGCTATATGAAACAGTCAAAATAAATGAAATATTGAACAATACATGTTGGAGTCCGATTATTCTGTACTGCCGCATCCGATGTCACCTTCCGTCCCTTCGGTATAAATATACCGAAGGGACGAATAAATATACCGAAGGGAGAAATATACTTCGGTATAAATATACCGAGACTGCGGGAGTAAAAAATTAAAAACCCGAACAACGAAAGCAACGACGACAGTAATATAAATATAGAATGATAAATAAGTCGATAATAATAGTAAAGACAATGTATGTATTACTCGCTGTGTATTACTCGCTGTGTATTACTCGCTGTGCTGTAATTGCTGGGTGATGATGGAAGCGATCACTCGATCGGATAGTGCACTGTCATTATTTAAACAGCAATATTATTATTATTGTTATTATCTGAAATGTTATTATTATAACTTTATTGTAATAATATTATAACATGATTATAATAATGTTATTATTATTATTAAATTATTATTATTATATATGAATTGAATTATTATATTATTTTATTATTTATATAATATATTTATTTTAAATATATTGATATAATTATTATATATTTGTTTATGAATTGAAAAAATTATATTATTATTATATATGAATATTATATGAAATAATAAAATATATTATTGTTAATATGAAATGTGTGAGAAGCAGAGAAAAAAAAATGATGACACTCTTGGTGCCAAATTCAGAATGAACCAATCTTCCGGAGGTTGGTGAAATTTTTTCAAACGTCTCGAAAGAATCAGCACAAAAGTTCTGCGCCTCGTTTTTTCGAGTTCGACACTGAAAAGCCAGTAGTTGACGTTTAGTAAATTAACATTCAGTGAGGTAACATTCAGTAAGGACATTTAGTAAATTAACTCAACATCGAGTAGTTAACATTCAGTAAATGAAATGAACATGTAGAAGTTAACATTTAGCGAATAAACTGAACATTTAGTAGTTCATAATTAGTAAATTAACATAAGCCGAAAATTAGGGCCTAACAATCAAATCGATCTTGGATATTTTTTTCTAATAAAAGTATTCATTTTTTTTTAATTTACCCAAAAATGTCATCGCGTAGTAAATTTCCGTAGAAATCAAAGAGCTCAGGCTACCGTGACGACCCGAAAATCAGGGTTATTTGAAAAAATTTATTTCGAAGCAATAAATGAGACGATTGAAAAGTAATTTGAACATTTATTTGTAGGTACATTAACAAAGTTGTATACCAAATTTCATATGAAAATGTTAATAATTTGAGAAGTTATAAATAATCGCGTGAAGGACCTTTGAACGTTAGGGGCTCAAAGGTGTACTTGATTTCGGCCATCCGGTTGATCTGGAACAAAAAATGATTTTTTTCTTGAAATAGATGATATTGGATAAGACTTGAGCGGGTCTGTTTTTGTTATCGAGTTTCAATTAAGAATTTAAAAAAAATTATGTCGATTTTCGAGACACTATTACATAATTTTTGTTAATAACTAATGAAAAAAAAGCTAAGAAGAAAAACGTCGGTCAAGACTAAACTGATGTTACATTGAACAAGTGTGCTAAATTTCAAGTCAATCCCACCATTAGATGTCGAGAAACCGTGTACACCGTTTTGAGAAACATAGTTTCGAGAAAAACGCGTATGAACTTTTACCCGCAGTTCAATCGGTGTAATTATAAGTTTACATTCAACCTACGATTCTTACTCCATATGTTGGACCTTGTCAATTTGACGTTGTCATTTTCACAGTAGCCTAACCTCTTAAGGAGCTACATGTACCTAGAATATAGCTAAAAGGTGTTACCATCGTATGAAAATATTTTGGGAAAATGCAACTTTTTTACCCACTCAGGTAAACGTAGCCCGTTAAGACGGAATGACACCTCATCGCGGTCGGTATGGTAGAACAGAATTATAGATACCCAAAAACCTCTGAAACGGCTCTTCAGGTCCCGTCGAAACTTTGCCAAACGACGTCAAATAGATAGACGAACAGCTTTCAGCCCCTCAAATTTTTTGAATTTGAGAAAAAAAACGTAGACTGGCTTATCATGCGGAACTCGAGACCGAAAAGATGAAAAATCAGATGTTTGGCTAATGTCACGACTTAGAGAAAAGCTAGACCGCGTAGCCACATAAAAAACGAACAATTTGAGCTCTCAATCACTGCACTTCGTTGCATATCTTAGGAGAAAAGTGGTAATCTAGATTTGTCGTGTAATTGTTGATAATTGCGAGCAAATGTCGCCCGAACTTCGACGTGCTCAGTTCACGAGAATTCCGCGCGCGGCGCTCGCCTCGTGGTCTGCAGCGACGCGCATCGAGGCCCGTGGCAGCGCCAATAACGTCTCTCCACACCGTGGTGTAGACGTGCACCGACACGCACGTACACATGCGTTGCGTAGCGTGTCGAGGCCCGTGGAAGGCGAGACGCAATGTCTCCGCGCGCGCGGCGACGAACGCGCGCGGTGACATCCGTCGGTGGGGCGCAGAAGCTCGATTGAGTTCTGCCCTACCGGTCGGAAGCCGGGGCCGCATCGAAGTTTCGCATCGGGTGTCATTCCGTCTTAAGAGGGAATGATACCTTATCGCGGTCGGTATGGTAGAACGATTATAGATTCCCACGAATCTCTGAAACGGCTCTTCAGATCCCGTCGAAACTTTGCCAAACGACGTCAAATAGATAGACGAACGGCTGTCTTCTCCTGAAATTTTCCTAATTTGAGAAAAAAAATTTAGATTGGGTTATCATAAACCAATCTACATTCTTTTTCTCAAAATCAGAAAATTTGAGAAGAAGAGAGCCATTCATCTATCTATTTGACGTCGTTTGGCAAAGTTTCGACGGGATCTGAAGAGGCGTTTCAGAGATTCGTGGGAATCTATAATCGTTCTACCATACCGACCGCGATAAGGTATCATTCCTTCTTAAATGTCCTTACCAATGTCCACAATCGATCACACAAGCCCCACCGCAATAAAACAGCATTTCCTACTATACCAACAGTAGATAATTAACCGGTCGATCGGTCTGCCGTTAACACGGGCGCCCATTTACGTCCTTACCAATGTCCACATTCGGTCAACAGAGCCCCACCGCCATAAAACAGTATTTCCTACTGTACCGACAGTAGATAATTGACCGATCGATAACCCACACACACCTTGTATGGTAACTACCCTACAATAGCATCGGCCGACCGAGCACATCATTCCCCGGCGAACCGAATGTTCCGCCTGCCGCTAACACGGGTCGCCCACTTAGGTGCGGCGGTTACGTAGACCGAAGATAAAGAAAAACGAAGTTACGATCTGCTGTTTCCGTGCGAGCTTCGCGACGCTTTCACGACGGCACGTCGTCGCTTCCGAGAGAGCGAAGCCGACGATGCCCGAGTGGAAGGCGAGCGTTGCCGAGGACGGCCGAAGTCCCGAGCCGAGGACTCGCGAGAGCGGCCTCGCGAGCCTCGGAGGCCAAGATTCAATATGGCAGTCGAGTGTCAGTGCAGTCGGTCGACTCGAGACAATGCGGAGGTGTTGCGTCGCCTGTGTGCTTCGAGTTTTTCATCCATCATTGCAGCGCGCAGCCCTCGAGGAAACGCGCGTTCCCAAACTCCGTTACCGTTGAACTCGATCGTATCAATTATTCGCTATTGAATTAGTCCCGAAAGTGTCATCCTGCGGGCGAACGGTGCATTAAGCAGCGTGCAAGTGCCGCGGGAGCGTTTGTGTCGGCAGACGAGAAAAGGCTCGTCGGATGAAACGATCGCGAGATCTTACGATGACGCCCGGCTCGATGTCAACACTCGTTGCCGATGAACGTTGTTCCATCGACCAATTTGCTCTTTCTACCACTCCGAACGATAAAGCATCGCCCAAACGCGCCATTTCTCACAAAACGCTTCGGAACTACTGAGCTCGCTGCTTTTCGTTGTTTTTTTTTTTTTTTGCTACAACCATACCACGACTGTCGTCCCGCTACCTGCGACTTTTTTCGCGACGAATGCGAAAGCGAGAACGCTGCGCCATTCGAGTAATTCGTGTTGAGGAATCCGAATGCGACGGATGTACACGAAGAAACGTGCTGCCTCGTTGTTTGTCGCGCCTGGTCGTGTTGCCGTTGTCTCGCGCCTCCCGATGCCACGCGAAGAGTTACGCGCGTGAAACGTGACTGGAATAACCGGAGTGAATGAGTGAACTAGTAGAAGCGATAGGAGTCTCGAGGACGGGTGCAGCAGGCTGTGCTGGTGCTACTGGTCCTGCGGTTGCTACGGCCGATGCCGTTGCTTTCACCTTCCGTTCCTGCGACGTCCTGGCCCGTAACGCCAATGGATATTCTCACGGGGAAACATCGACTGTTCGTCGCAATCGTTGTCGCTGTGTTGACACTCTTCGGACCCGGTGAGCTTACCTTTTACGCTTATCTTTGTCATATTGAAGTTTCCATCGTTGGAACACAACGAGGAATTGCAATCCGGATATATGACAATTTTTTTTTGTCCGGATAACGAAGGAAACTGAATGTGGATAATTCGGATAATACGGATAGGAAAATTCATCAAAAATCACGATTTGAACATGGAACTGACTATAGTAAAATAATTTCGGCATTATGTGCAGTTGGTACACGTAGCTAACAAGTAATCTTAATTTAAAACATGTTTTTTCTTTGTTTTTAATATTTCGTGTGACGCATTCAATAGTAAGTCATTCAGAAAATCCCGCGCGAGCCGCGCGACTGAGAAGATGCTTACTGTTTATCATGTTGTGTCGTCCGAATTGCAAGATGCGTGCGCGAGATACGCGACACTAGCGTTCGTATGCCACGTCGGAGGAAAGAATGATTGATTTTTTGATCTTAGGTGAAAGAAGTTTTGGTTTTTTCATTTCTTGATGATTCTTTTTTATTTTGTTTGATATTTTATGATCTCATCGTTACTGTGATAATTAGTTTGAGTTCTAGAGGAAAGAGTAACCTGTTTCAAATAATTCATATTTTATTTCAATATTTTATGGTATATAGTAGCATGCTATTATGCTCGATCATTTTGTGATATTAAAAATGCTAATGCCGTCTATTAGCTATAGTAAAGCGAGAAACGTTTTGGCTCTATTTTAATAAATGCTAATAAAACTACCTTTTAACGGATTTACTTTCTTTTTTTTCAAAATTATCCGAATTGTGCGAAAAGTCTCCGGATATCCCGATAGCAAGGTTCACTACCATCCATATTATCCGGATACAAAAAATATAACGGATAACGCAAGCCCTGAATACACCGATGGCGTTGAACTTTGCGAGGCGTCGATTTTTAGTTTTTCGTTTTACCCTACTTTCTTCGACCCATGGCTACAGAAATCACTAGAAGATTTTTGAAGATCGTTATTTGGGTTCCATAACCTCAACATGGAAAAAAGTTTTAGATTACTATCTCAATCCTTTTTATTTAGTTTAATAAATTATTAAATAATTTAAATTATAATAAAATAATAATTTATTATTTTATTGAATTTGCCGGTTTTCAGAATTTTTTACTGACGATACTATCGGTCAGACGAAATCGCGCAGATGTTTTTGAGGATTTTTATTTAACGACCTACAAAGTATATGCAAAATATGAAAATAAGAAATTGTAAATATTTTCGTTGCGTTCCAACGATGCAAACTTGAACGTCATACAAATATTCTCATATATTGCTTATTGAATCAATTACAATAAAATTGTTCGTTTATCCTGTCGTATTCAATTATCTTGTACTATCGTATTATGCAGTGCGTGAGTTTACGCGCGTGTTTGGAAAAAATATAAAAATACAGGTCGGAAGCGAGATTAGGTAGCGTTGGATCTGAAATACGGAGATGCTGAATCAGAAACGTCAATCAATCGTCGGAGAAGCTTCGAAATTTGTATACAAACTCTCTCTAGCACTGTGAAGTTTGACGATGTTTACCGCGTTCCGATCCACTATATATACGTGTGATTTCTACGTAAACATGAGTAGTCACGTGGCAAATCGTTCGTACAAGTAAAAGCGACGAAGTAAATAAAGCGCTAGAGAATACATCAATTGCGTTATTATTGTTATTATTATCATTATATATGGGGTATTCCAGGTCTACTCGGAAAACTATTTCTCTCACCATCGTTGATTATAGATTTCCATAGTGGAAAATTTCACTCTCGGTGTCAGAAAAACGTAATTTTTTTTCAAAATTTTCCACTATCTCTTGCTCTTCTTCGGCTCCACGAAATCGAAAAGTCGAACCGTTTTTTAGATCCTGAAAAAATTTAGATAAGTTTTAGACCTGTTTTGTACTTGTTGCCAATACTTCTGAGACATTGGTGTAGATGTTTGAGTAAAACGTTTGTGCAACAGAGAATAAGAAGAATACCGGGCTGTCTATAACGGTACGGGTTTTCCGTACTTTCCCCATACCCTCGGAAAATCCGGTGAAGTGTTTCGATGTTCGTTTTTTTGAAAAATGAAAAAAAAATCCTCAACTACAAACGAAAATAAGTTTACTACACTCGACTACAAACGATTTTGAATGAAAACAAATTCCAAAAGTTTGATATTTTCTTTCCGGGGGATGCCGTTTTTGCTGGTGGTCTAAATTTTTCTTCTGAGCTACTACAAACGAAACAAAGTTTACTGCAATCAACTACAAACCAAAATCTTCGGGAATTAACTTTAAAAAATTTTCAGGGAGGTTGTAACGGCAAACGTTTGCCGTGCAGAATTTTCACGCAAACAATTGGAGGAAATGTTTATTACTGTACAGTTAGCTCTAAATGAGCTAACTACAATGATATTGAAATATATTCCTTTTTTCATTTCCTACTTTCTCTCCTTTTACCGCTTCCTTTTTTTCTCCAACTTTCTTTCATCTGCCGACTCAATTTTTTCTTTCTTTTCCTGTTTTCTTTCTTTTCTTTTCCCACTTCCGTTATTTTTTTTTGTTTTCGTGTACGAGCTCGATAGCATTGATGAACGATCCGAGAAACACTCGAACGCATCGATTATCGCGCCACAGTATAGTCGCAAATAGCGCGTACCTCGTACCTCGAAAGAAACAGAAAAACAAACAGCCGCGCGGAGATACATCCGCGCGCTGAATAAAGTTTTATCTTTACGACTATGCGTGCACCGATAACGATACGCGATCTGTTCTCGAGTCGAGTCGCGAAAAGCGTACACGCGAGAGTGCGAAAATCATCGCGCGACACCGCCCATCGAGACATCAAACGCGTTTCATACTCGATCACGAAACGCACCGCGTAACTCCGTCGCGAATCCAAAACGCGATAAACAATCCGAAACAAGTGCGAGTCGGGCCTCGCTCTATTAGGGTACCGTACATATGACCGATCAACTTTTTCAAGGAGGTAGGATCACTTCCACGGGGTCAAAAAAAAGTCTAAATTTATTTCATCCACAGCTGCTCTGATTGATGTTTACTCACGTTGATTATTCGTATTATCGATTATAGGGTGCCAAATGTTGTGGTAAATGATGAATTTATTGCACGTAAACAAATAAAAACTGAAAAATTAGATTGCCAACGACTCGGTAGTAATCTTCGTAATAATATTAACATATCCACCATAAAAACGGACGGAAAGGACAAAAAAAATCAGCCGGAAACCTATTCAAATAGGCTTGAATTACCTCAGCGGAATTAACACGATACCTCCTCGTACCTCCTTAACGCGTTACCCCCACTCGTAGCGCAAAAAAAAGGCCTTTTTCATGAATTTTTTTTAAGAAAACTACGAAACTTTTTTAATCGATCAATATACCATCTTAAAGATCACATCTTGAAGAACTTTCAGTAATTTTTTTATTGAAAAATATTACATTGTTTAGTGGCAAATGGCCGTCAATGAAATAATGTTTTTATATGCACGGTTTGCGGTGACCAACATTGCGGCGAAGTGGATCATTTGAAAAAAAAAATGCGGATGGATTTAGTCAAATATAAGTATAAACTAGTCTTTAATCGAAGGATTTTAAAAAATATTCATTTTTCACAAAATGGCGGACTGTCAAAGTTAATGGTTCGATTTTAACGAAAAAAAGGCCGTTTTTTGGCTATAAAACGGCCATTTTTTGCGGAAAAAAAATCGAACGATTAAAGACTACATTTTTATGTATTAAATAAGCCTGCAAAATTTCAAGAATATCGGTTCATTAGTGTTCGAGTAATCTTGGTCACCGACTTCAGAAATGCCATTTTGAGAAAAACGCGTTTAAAGTTTCAATTTCAGTTCTTCAATTCACGGATTCTTCTCTTTCAACGCTCATATCTCAGTCAATTTTGTTCGGATCGACTTGAAATTTTCAGGACATATTCTCAGATACTTATACTTAAAAAAAAATGCAATAAAAAAAATCGATTTTTTCAAAATCGCAAGTGGGGGTAACCCCTTAAGTAGGTATTTATTAGGTAATGCTTTTTTCTGTCTTATTGTTAGTTCTTAGGTAGTACTGAACTGGAAATATGTAGGGTGATGATAGCTAAAGGAAGCTTTGTATACTCCTGCTGTAAGCTAATAATGAAAACGTAGGAAATTATTGTTATTTAAATATTTACAATATCAAATGACGTATTTGCGAATCACTACCAGACAATTGCCAATATTGTCACATTTTTCGCAGAAAAAGAGGAGGCGTAGAAACATTAATGAAATATACTATCTTTTTGTAATTTGTAATATACAGTCTTTTTGTAATTTGCAATCTCGTTTCTTACGCGATGTCAATCTCTCGTTCTCGGCTGGCACCGACTCCAAAAATAAGTCATTTGGCATTGTAACTATTTAAATAACAATTATTTTATATATTTTCATTATAAACTTATCGTATCATGTATAGAATCAATTATTATATATACTATATTATGAGCGGCGGGTTCAGTATTTTTGTTTAAATACAGTATATGGTACATAATATACAGAAATTCCCAATTTTCAAACTAGTTTATTTTTCGAGATAGACCCCGTAATAAAAATGGTCTAAAGCTGGCAACCTTGACGGCCCCCATTTCTTTATTTTTTAAGATTAAAAAGCAAAATGATATATATATATATATATATATATATATATATATATATATATATATATATATATATATATATATATATATATATACATATATATATATATTTGTACTCTGCTCAATGAGCTTTAGCCAGTGACACCCCGCATGCTAGGGTAAGGATTTTTTTCTGCTCCTTTTTCATGTATGGGACCTCCATGAAAAATAGTTTAATTGAATTTCTAATTCAATATTCGGTTTTGGGTCAACGATCTACACAAAATATCCAAATTTCAACTCTGCGACTCATTTGCGAGCTAGAGACCCGTGACATACGGACGGACAGACAGCAGGGTGACAGAAATGGGGCTCCGTTTTGCCCTTTGGGTAAGGAACCCTAAAAAAGACAAATGCAAATGAAATTAAATAAATTCTTCGGAAATTATACAACAAACGAGAGAAAACGGAAATCGAATACGTAGAATCGAGAGCTCATAAAATACCATGATATTGAATTTTGCATCGTTGGAATGCAACGAATTTCATTTTTTCTCTTCGCACGTTTCGTGGCTGATCAAAGCTACGACAAATTCTTTTCAAGATTGTCATTAGAGACCTGCAACCCAGATGTATCGAGAAAATATTTTGGATAACAATGAAAATGGAGAAAATGAAAAGGAATTTCCATTGCATTCCAACGGTGATAACTTCAAGGGCATAAAATACTAAGGCCCTCTATATGCAACTATATTGAAGTTTGTATCGTTGAAATGCCACGAACTTTTTTTTCCCCTATTGCAAATTTTTATTCTCCATATCGAAGGTACGATAAAGGTATTCTTAAGAACCTCATAAGAGACCTACTACCTAACTTTATCGAAAGATATTTTGGATATCAATAAAAATAGAGAAGGACATCAAAAGGAATTTCCGTTGCACTCCAACAATGCAAACTTCAACAGCATTCATACGCCACCAGATACACAGTGTGGCTTTGCATTCATGGATATTCCGTTTTGGCAGCGACGTTGGGGTGTCGAAATTTGCATCGTTGGGATGCAACGAAAATTCTTCAAAATGTATTCAGTTATTTCATTTCTTCATCATCCAAAGTATTATCCTGCAGTGTTGCTTGTCTGATGACGATCCGAAAAAAACGGTTGGGTGATTTCGGTGGCCAAAATTTGCCAAGTCATTTCGCGCTTCTGAACTATCGTTGCGTCCCAACGACGCAAACGTCAACATCGTGCGACGTTGACGGTTGCCGAGGATCAAGACATGATTTTCTCCGTTTAGGTGACAACACGCGACGGGAAACTTTTTTTGCTGTGCCTCGCCAGCAAAGCGATAGCTGATCAGTCGTTTCGCTCTGGCGTTTTCACACGTCTCGTATGGCAGCCATTCATTTTCTTTCCGAATCTTCCCCATGCTATGCAAACGTCGGGATACCGTTGGCTCGTCAAAAGTGACCTGTGCAGCCAGTTCTTCAAGTGTTTGAGAAGACTCTTCATCCAGCAAACTTTGCCGATTGGGCAGCCTCGAACTTTTTCGACTGGCCCGATCGCTGCTCGTCAGGAGTCTCACAATCGTCACTTTTGCACGGTCGAAATCAACCTTTACACCCAGTTTTGAATGGTGCCGACGAGGCATGAACCTCAGACAGGCCCAGAACCTCAAAATAATGTATACGAGCTATAGATTTATTCTGTAGATGCTGATTTTTTCATAAAATATCTAATTAAGGCGTTACCCCCACTTGTAGCGCAAAAAAAGACCTTTTTCATGAATTTTTTTAAAGAAAACTACAAAACTTTTTTAATCGATCAATATACCATCTTAAAGAACACATCTTGAAGAACTTTCAGTAATTTTTTTATTGAAAAATATTACATTGTTTAGTGGCAAATGGCCGTCAATGAAATAATGTTTTTATATACACGGTTTGCGGTGACCAACATTGCGGCGAAGTGGATCATCTGAAAAAAAAATGCGGATGGATTTAGTCAAGTATAAGTATAAACTAGTCTTTAATCGAAGGATTTTAAAAAATATTCATTTTTCACAAAATGGCGGACAGTCAAAGTTGATGGTTCGATTTTAACGAAAAAAACGGCCGTTTTTTGGCTATAAAACGGCCAATTTTTTGAGAAAAAAAAATCGAACGATTAAAGACTACATTTTTATGTATTAAATAAGCCCGCAAAATTTCAAATAGATCGGTTCATTAGTGTTTGAGTAATCTTGGTCACCGACTTCAGAAATGCCATTTTGAGAAAAACGCGTTTAAAGTTTCAATTTCAGTTTACACGAAGAACGGATTCTTCTCTTTCAACCCTCATATCTCAGTCAATTTTGTTCGGATCGACTTGAAATTTTCAGGACATATTCTCAGATACTTATACTTCAAAAAAAAGCAATAA
Organism: Ophion costatus; assembly: GCA_951751655.1. Taxonomy (NCBI): domain Eukaryota; kingdom Metazoa; phylum Arthropoda; class Insecta; order Hymenoptera; family Ichneumonidae; genus Ophion; species Ophion costatus. Next base: position 36,430,858 of record OX632358.1, read on the forward strand.
AAAAACGATTTTTTCAAAATCGCAAGTGGTGGTAACCCCTTAAAGAGCAAAATCATGCCTTTTTATACTTTTATTACGTGAATAAGATGAACTTTTGTGTTACTACCAACTTGAAAAAGCATAACATTATCGACGATTATTATGAGAAAAAACTGCGTCGGTGAATGTTTTATCCAACTCGAAATCATATTTTGAGTCATTCATAATTATGCTTACTTATATTTACGTCGCGAGATTATTTATTATTACCATTAATTGATATTAAGTGTTGCCGAAATACGGCAACTTCGCGGACATTGAGGTTGGCAGCAATGCTCTTTATTCACCAGCTAAAATTAATAACCTTTTATCAAACCATGATGGTTCAATATCGAATATACATGGTTTACCATGGGCAAGACAGGTTTTATCTCTCTAAATCTTTACAAAGGATTAGTTTGCGTTAATCCGCTGTTAAAAAAAGTTTATCTTGGTACTAAATTGTCAAAAAAATTACATCGCCGGTAGTGTGAACGTCTCGCCGATTTAACCGCACGTAAAATTACACACATTCAACTATTCTTCATCCTTGGCATTTTGTGGTGGAAATGTAATATAAAAAATCGTAAAGTCAGTATAGTCTAGATAATAACATATATATATATATTTATTAATCCTAGATTGTGGCGAACGCTCCCACCTCCTTAAAAGCAGGGCGGCGGGATTCTTCAGGTTTTTAATGTTCAATTCATATACACGAGGGCGCGTTACCTCAGCGATACGAATAGTCAGCTTGGAGCAATGATTTACAATTCTCGTTGACGTACCGTGATGGCTTCAAGAGCCGAGAGATAGAAAGAAAAGGCGAGCAAGAGAGATACTGAATTCATAATGGCTCGATTGGAACAAATTGACTAATAAAGATTTCGCACAAGGCACTCGCCCAAGGAGCGGGACGCGATCTATTTTTTTTTTACGAGCAATTTCCTGAGTTTTATCGGTTGGCCCTGGTGATATCATGGGCCACCGAACAGCGAGATTCGCGAGTGAACGTTGCATACGGAGCCGTATACCGCGAACGACAACTTTTTCCCCCCCTCTCTCTCTCTCTCTCTCTCTCTCTCTCTCTCGTACACACACACACACACACAAACACACACTCTCTCTCTCTCTCTCTCTCTCTCTCTCTCTCTCTCTCTCTCTCTCTCTCTCTCTCTCTCTCTCTCTCTCTCTCTCACTGTCTCTCCCAGGCTTGGGGCTCTAATAAATCTGTGCGTACACGACAGAACTTTTAATAAATCGAGACGATTGCGTAGGTAGGCCCTCGGACACCAGCCTGACGACGCTCAAACGGTTTTTTTATCGATCGAATTTCGATGGATACAAAAATAGATTTATTTTATAGATATATTTTGAGTTGTGTGCGCCCACACACACACACACACACACACACACACACATATATACAGGGTGTCCAGTTGAGAATGGATAATCCTGCAACTGTCGATAGGTCCGATCATGTCCTACTATATGGTGGAATTACAGTTTGGTCAAAGTACCGAGGTTTCCGAGATTGTAAGCTCAGTGTCATTTTTTTTTTTAAATCATCTGCCTTTGGTTTTTTGCATGCTATTCCTACAAATGATACAAATCGGCAATAACTAAGCAATTTTTTTAAGTAATCGGCACGATATGTGTAGTACACTTTTGTTACACCGCAGGCTATCAAAGTCAGATATTCTAATTGGTTTGTATGAAAATTCTGCAAATGATCTTTTTTCACGAAGCTACCTTTACATTTACCGTTAAAAAGAAGACTTTTATAGATTAAACGAATAACCAAGAGTATTTTTTAATAACCGGGTCCAAAAAAGTTATCGTTCGTAGAAATGGAACGCGAAAAACCAAAAGCAGATGATTTTTACCTCGAAGACCGTGGGACTTTTACTAAACTGAATTTCCAGCACTTAGTAACACATGATCTGACCTATCGGCAGTCGTAGGATTGCCCATTCGTAACAGGACACCCTGTATGTATGTGTGTGTGTATATATATATATATATATCTAAGAAAATCTCCACACGGAATTAAAATTACGTTGGAATAACTTTGCAGTCGCGACATACGAGTAATTTTTTTTTGCTTTACGCGTGAAGTTGTGCGACCGTGTAAAAGGTCGTGATTATTCATTAAAAGCGGTTGCAACACGCGTATATGGTGATATTGCGCGGGTGGGTGGGAGAATCAGGAGGTTTACGCGACAGAGAGCCCTTTGCAGCGTTAAAATTCTAGTATGTCTCGCCTCTTTCGCCCACCCTTCCCCCTCTCTTTCTCTGGCTTCCGGATTTCGATTCGCTTTTTTTCACATTCCAGTATATTGTTTTTTAATGCAACGTTTCGACTAATTAAAATTTTTCGGAACCTCGAGTAATTACTTCGGCAGTGGTGGTTTTTGTTTCTTTCTTTCGCTTTTCCGTGCCACAGTTTGTCTGTCAGGCATTTTCGCGATGGGTTGCCCGTTTAGATTTTTCGCCAGCTCGTGCATATATATATATATATATATAGTGTTGTATAGTATAAGGCATATTTTATTATAGCGCAATATTAAATATAGTATACATAATAATGTTGATGATGATGATAATAATGATAAGATCATATATACAATGGTAATATATAATCGTTATTATTTTATTATTGCTGTAAATAATTTATACAATGCTTAATTACATAAATCTAACGTATTATTATTATTATAAATGTAGTTGTAATTAAATGTCCGAATTTACATAATTATTATTATACAAATCTAATTATTATTGTTGCAAATGTAAATTGTTATAATTAATTTTATAAATCCAATGGGAAAGAAATTAACGCAAACACACGTACAGCATATAATGGCATAAACAGCGACGAGATAAAAGCGAATATTTTCGATGCTAAAGTTGAGTGCCACTGTGAGCGCGAAGGGTCGAAGGACGAGGGAGTGTTATAGAGCAACGGATTATTGATGCAGAAAGGTTACTTCGAGGGCTGCAGTGCGAGAGAGCGAGAGAGAAGGAGACTCAAAGGGAGGGGGCAAGGGAGAGAAAAGTCCTCCGCCATGTACCAGGATAAAGTGAAAAGCGAGGGTGTATGCGTTCGAATCGGTCAGGATCCCCGCGGCTATGCTGATCGTCGTCCTGCTGGGGCAAAAGCGCGAGTGCAAGGCACAGAGCCCCCTGATGAATCGACAACTCCACGAATGAAAACTACGACTAAGCCGGGACGCGCGAGCACGAGGCTGTTGGAAAATTACAGCAAACTCGACTGTGAATACGAGCCAACGAATAAATCACGCTCGTTCGACTCACCCCTCACGTAGGCATGGGGGAAAAAAAAGAAAATTGCGAAACTCAAATATTCTCATCCTGGAAGACTCTTTTTTTCGCGGATTTGAAGCATATTTTCACGACTGCAGCAGCCATCGTAAAAAATTAGTAACGGTGTCCTCTTTTTGTGATTCAATGCATCCGAGGAAAAATTGCACGGCGTCTTTTTTTTCGAGAATTGACGAAAAAAAATATTAAGGGTTACCCCCACTTACGATTTTGAAAAAATCGTTTTTTTTATTGTATTTTTTTGAAGTATAAGTATCTGAGAATATGTCCTGAAGATTTCAAGTCGATCCGAACAAAATTGACTGAGATATGAGCGTTGAAAGAGAAGAATCCGTGATTGAAGAACTGAAATTGAAACTTTAAACGCGTTTTTCTCAAAATGGCATTTCTGAAGTCGGTGACCAAGATTACTCGAACACTAATGAACCGATATTCTTGAAATTTTGCAGGCTTATTTAATACATAAAAATGTAGTCTTTAATCGTTCGATTTTTTTTTCGAAAAAAATGGCCGTTTTATAGCCAAAAAACGGCCTTTTTTCGTTAAAATCGAACCATTAACTTTGACAGTCCGCCATTTTGTGAAAAATGAATATTTTTTAAAATCCTTCGATTAAAGACTAGTTTATACTTATATTTGACTAAATCCATCCGCATTTTTTTTTCAGATGATCCACTTCGCCGCAATGTTGGTCACCGCAAACCGTGTATATAAAAACATTATTTCATTGACGGCCATTTGCCACTAAACAATGTAATATTTTTCAATAAAAAAATTACTGAAAGTTCTTCAAGATGTGTTCTTTAAGATGGTATATTGATCGATTAAAAAAGTTTCGTAGTTTTCTTTAAAAAAATTAATGAAAAAGGCCTTTTTTTTGCGCTACGAGTGGGGGTAACGCCTTAAGAGGTCTGCTCACTTTAGACGCTAAAAAAGCTATGTTCATGATTTTTTTTTAAAGGTTTATATTATAGGTATTGATACAAAAGTTGTTACACTTCATAAATACGCTTTCGAAATACATTTGAATTCTTTTTTTTTTCTTGAGTCACTATTTATAGACGAAAATGGTAGTTAAAGAAATGTTCTAAAAAAAATGTAGCTCTGCGCTGTTGAAAAAATCAAACGGTTTTAGATTTAGTATGTTAATGGTGATATCGCATATACAATTTTTTATATATGCCAAAATAACAAAATGGCGGACATTTTTCAAAAAAAAACAAGAAAAACATGTTTTTGACGGTTTTTTGGCAAAAAATAGTAAATATCAAAAAAAAAATTAAATCCTTCATATGCACTATAGCGATAGTTGTAAAGAATATGTGGTTAAAATTTCATAAGGATCGGTTCAGTAGTTACGAAGATTTTATCAACGAGCCGTCGAAAAACGTTGTTTCGAGAAAAACGCGTTTAAAGTTTGTTTGAGTTACATAAAAACATTACATATTTTTTTGTATATATTTCGAAAGTGAGTTTATTAAGTGTAACAACTTTTACATCAATATCTATAATATAAACTTATCAAAACAACTCATGAAAATAGCCTTTTTTAGTGTCTAAAGTGAGAAGACCCCTTAAGAGGCTTCGGATGAAGATACCTTTAGGTGAGGAAAAAATCACCGAATTTCATGATTTTTTTTGTTTAAGGAAAAATTTCTTCACGTTTTTTAGACTTTGGGTATGTTTTATTACTGCTTTGGATGGGGTTGAAGTCTGCATCGCTGGAATGCAACGAAAAATCTTTTTAATTTCTGATTTTCATTATTATTCGAAATCATGTCTTGCAGATTGTTGTAGATCGCTGAATAACAATCCTGAAAAAGTGTTTGCTTGATTATCGTATCTTAAATCTGCCGGAGAAAATGCGCGAAAGAAAAAAAAGGAAAAAAATGTTGGCTGTTACATGGTATTTTTTTTATTAATCTTTAAAAATGACAGATGTATGACACGGTCTTTTAAACGGGTTGCGACGGATGTTGTGACGGCGTGACACGTAGCGTCGGCGGCATTCATCTGAAAAAAAAGCGAGGAAGATTTTTCTCTCATTAACACTCATACGCGGAATATGAACCAAGAAAAAATGATAAATGTCGAAAATCGATGAAATCGTACGCTTCGAAACAAACAAATTCAATTTTCCGAAAAAAATGCCTACATTTTGCAATAAAAATATACATTTTTTTTAAATGTTCATAATCATTTAGTTTCATGGTTTAGGCAATAAGGTTAGAAAGATTTTTATCAAATTTCATCAGAGTCGGTCGGTCAGTTTTTAAGCTATACGTCACGCCAGTTTTTAAAATGCAGTTTAGAAAAACTTGCCACACCTCCGCCATTTTTAAGGGGCTATACCAGTGCGAACGCTGAAAATTTGGGTGATCAAACTTCTTCACAGAGTTTTCAAAAGACTTTTTATTTCATAATCACTGTCCATTGCAGTTTACGTAATACATTTTTCTTTGTTTTTATATTATTTCTATTATATTTTATTATTATAAATTAACTCGGTGTTATAACGACGGCAGCAAAGCAAAGACGGGCTAGTTCGAACACCCTAATACATTGTGTTATGTACGCGGAGAGTATGGATTTCAAAAATTTAGGAATAACGACGACAGAGTTCACGAAACGTGCTTTCTAAAAAATCTTATTTCGGGATAGAAATGAAAGGTGAAAATAAATTTGCAGACAAGCTGGCTCCTTTAGTGAAGAGCGGGGAGAACGCTTCCACCAACACATAAAAATCATGGTAGATCGGTATCCGGGAAGATGGGACACACACATGATGGCTGATTACGTTTGAAGTTTGATGTTTGACTGCCTCGATAAGTGTCACTCAAGAAAATCACGAAAAAGGAGCTTTACTTAATCTGAAAATATTTAATGAAACTTAAATTCTTCAATAAAATTAGACTTTATTAAAAAACTATATAATTTCGTGTTCTTACATAGAATATCAATATTGAGTGTTGAAATAGGATCAGTATAGAGATAATATGTAGAAAAAAACATACAAATTTGCGGCAGGAAATCGGCTTTTGAGCTTTGTAATTTCGAAAATAATCTAATTATAAACAAAAACACTAATCACACGCATAAATACTTCTAATAATAATAATAATAGAATATTAAATCATAAATTGTAAAAGTAATGTAATTATTATTCTGATAATTTATAATTTGTATTCCAATTATTGTTTTTTTTCATTATTACTCTTAGTGCACATATTCTTTAAATTATAATGAAAACTCTGAAGAATTATTATAAAACCAATAAACCATAAAATTAATCGCAATACCTAGAAAATAAATTTGCAAAATATTAAAAATGCCGGGACAGAAATGTTTTCGTTGTTTTTTTTCCGATATCGTGCAGAATGCTTTTTGCAGGCCGCGAATCCGCGACAGTGGCGCAATCAAATTGTGCATTCGTGTAAAAAGGAATGCATTTGAAAAACGAAAGAAGAAAAAAAGGTGAATTTTCCGCGAAGCTTTCTAAAATAATCGTCGCGAAAACGTTCGTCGCGTCTGGTTTTTAATTGGAGCGCGAGAGGGAGGTCGGTTTCCCGTCATTTGCTTTTGTGTCGCGAAAAGTGATTTCGTTGCATTGTTCGAGTTCGCGAAGAAACGATTCGTGATTTTTCATCGTGCGAAATAACCGAGAGAATAGAGCGGCGAAGAAGGTCGCGTGGTGAGTATCACACGAGAGCATAGAGAACTCCCGCGCACCTTCGTTTTTTTTTTCAGCTCTTCCGATTTTCGTTTGTTCTTCCCGTTTTTTTTTCGCGCACGTCGCCCATTCTTCCGCCTCACTGTACTTCTTTCCATCCAGCGTACGCGTATGTTTTTCGCACAACGAGGAAAACGATGTGAAAGGAACGAAAAAAAAAAAAAAAACACGGAGAGCTGAAAAATGTCTTCCATAACGCGCGCAACTGTGAAGGAAATTCAGACGAAAGTAAAGGACATACTAAACCTCCGGCGTCGTGAAAAATAAAAAGAATATACGGGCAGGGCCTGGGAAATTTCGTATACTCTAGTCGTCCCGAGTAATTTCAGACTTGCGCTATTTACTCGGTGCAGAAACAATGAAAAACTATTGGGTCAAATTTATTTCGTGAATTAATTCTATTTCTATTAGATTTAATTTCAACAATAACAATAACTTGATCATTTATTTCAATTCAATTTATTTTAAATACGAATCTTGATTTTATCATTTATTTTAATTCGATTCAATTTGAATACGAATATTAATTTTATAATTTATTTTAATTCGATTTAATTTGACTACGAATATCAATGTTATCATTTATATTAATTCAATTTAATTTAAATACTAAGGATAATTGTATAACTTATTTTTATTCGATATAAATTTTTATTCGATAATACATTTTAATTTTAATTTGATTCCATAATTTAATAAATTCAATTTTTATTTAATAAATTTCAATATTAAAAATTAATTCAGTATAATTTTTATTCAATAATAAATAATAAAAGGAATCATTATGAACCGAGGCTAACACTCGAGGTGTCTCTCTCGCTATTTGGAGATGGCGAAGTGACAAGTGTGGGGTAAGGCCTGGTAGGAATGGAACTTTCAATTCTCGCAAAGGCATGCCTTCACCTGCAGGTGAAAAAGTATCGACAGTAAATAAAAATAACTCAAATGCTTGGATTTTGATATGGAAGTAAAGAAGCCCAGATCAGCTCTTTCCTTTGCGATCAAAATTCTCTCGCATTCGAGTTACTTTTGTGGGTGACCTATACATGTATCTGCACATGCTCAAAATGCCATTCACCCGATATTCGAAGCACCATGAGCAGGCCCGCATATAATCCTCAGCGATCCGAGGATTCGTTGGGGGGCTGGTGATAAAGAAAGGGGGGATCACTTGCCAGTGCTCAGGCATGCTTATAGCACTAGCAGGGCACAGCAGCAATGAATCCGTTGGGGACTATACCACTGTGCGAGAGGGATATGAAAGTGCCACGAGGGATGGAATGAAAGGGAATAACGAATGACGGATGGAACGAGATAAAATGAAGAGAGAGAGAGAGAGAGAGAGAGAGAGAGAGAGAGAGAGAGAGAGAGAGAGAGAGAGAGAGAGAGAGAGAGAGAGGGGGAGAGAGCGAAGTAGGACAAAAGAAAAAGAGAGGAAGAGAAAATGAGAAAGATACGAACAATGGAGGAACGATAGATCGGCATTAAAAGGGAAAGGGCAGAGCGAAAAGGACAGAAATGAGAAAAGGGAGCGAGAGACAAGAGCAGAGAGAGAGAAAGAGAGAGAGAGAGAGAGAGCAGCCAGCCCATACTAATCTCTGTGGTAGAGCGTAGGTAAGAACGATACGTCGGGCACACACGACACTAGTCACGAGCCAGATGGCGCAAAAACGCACCTTGCCCCGATCGAATCGCCCACGATTATCCTCGCGCACGCTACTCGCATTTTATTCCCGCTATCTTTTCTCCTCCCCACCATCGCTGCATACCGGGAATAATTCCGAACCTCGATTTCCAATCGATATCCCGCGCTATTGGAAATACGAATCCCAAGTGCCCTAAACATTGAAGGGAACGAATTACGAAAGGAAATTGGTCTCCAACGATATTGAATGGTGCTGTAGTTTGTTGAAGCATGGTTGGAACGCAACGAACGTCCTTCTTGATTTTCTTCGTTTCCCTAGTTTTATTGCTATCTAAAATGTTCTGTATCGGTTCTCGTTTGCGATGTTTTAACAAGGATCCTCGAAGGTTTCAGTCATTTTCATAGTCTGGATGTGCCAAAAAAAAACATCGACGGTAAGAAGAAAACATATTTTCGTTGCTATCCAACGACGCAAGCTTCAATACTATAATAATTCATGTTTGCATAGTTGGAAAGCAATGAATTTCTTTTTTTTTTTGCTCGTTGCACATGATTGTTCTCGCTATATCGAAGCTGCGGTACACTTTTGAAAATATCCTCTTTAGTGACGTAGGATCCAACTTTGTTGACAAATATTTTGAATAATAATAAAAGTGGTGAAAAGGGAAAAAAAGAATTTTCGCTGCATTCCAACGATGAAACATTTTGAACAGCATGTTCTCCAACGCTTTGGGTATTTCGAGCAATCATATATATATAAACACGTTGTTATTTTATATTTTACATATATATATATATATATATATATATATATATACACACAGGGTGTGAGGAAGTCGATGCAAAGCCTTAAGGGGATGATAGGTCACCTCGTTAGGAACATATCTAGCTTAGGTTACCTTAGTCCAAAGTCTAAGAAATTCGAGTTATCGTGGTGAGTTTGATTTTTGGAAATATCCCAAAATTAGGTACTAACTCGTCAATAATGTTCAAACAGACAATAATTGGTAACCAAAACTTATTTGCGTCTTAGCTTAATGTGTATTCAACCGACAAACACCAATACAATCATCTGTATGCACACAACTAACTAAATGGGTCGTGTTGAATAATTAAAACTTGTCAAAAAATAAAAATACCTCTCATGTTAATGCTATTTGCAAAAAATAGCATTAACATAAGAGGTAAACCTTAAGGTAAAGAGTTATTACCTAATTTTGGGAAATTTTCCAAAAATCAAACTTACCACGATAACTCGAAATCCTTAGACTTTGGACTAAGGTAACCTAGGTTAGATATGTTCCTAACGAGGTGACCTATCACCCCCTTAAGGCTTTGCATCGACCTTCGTAACACCCTGTAGATACCAGGTGTAGAAGTATGAAACCGAAAGTTTTTGTAACAATTACACCCCTGTTATTTGAAAATGATAGAAAACGAATGGAGATGACTTTCTGCGTTACATTCAATTGATCTGCGAGTTTTTGTTGACTTTGAGTATCATCTTCATCCAATAAGGCTTTCAATTCGTTGTCTGCGAACTTTTTCGGTGATTTCCCACGCTCTTCGTTTCTCACGTCAAAATCACCACTTTTGAATTTCTTGAACCACTCGAAACACTGTGTTTTACCAAGAGCATGTTCACCGTAAGCTTCGACAAGCATTCGATGCGATTCTGCAGCAGTTTTCTTCAAATGATAACAGAAAAAGCAATGCTGTCCGCAAATCGTAGTTCGTAGGCACAAAACTCGACATGTTGAAGGTTATAGAAAAATATACCGGTGTAGGGAACTTGGATTGTTGTGTGTTGAAAATCTTCGTCAGCTGTTAGAGGGAGATGATGACGCTGCAGAAGTGGTCTTACGGTCCCTAAACTGATGGCTAGCTCCATCTATAGGGAAATTCCGGTTTCAAACTTCTACACCTCGTACACATCTATATGTAATACACAGACAATGTATTTACACAAACAAACAAACAAACACACACACACACACACACACACACACACACACACACACACACACAGAGTTATTTTATTCGCTAATCTTGAAAAATTTACGGTTTTTTCCAAAATATTCGAACACAGCCGACGATTAATTGAGTAATGAACGTTCGAGCTCGCTTAACGATCAATAAAATTCGATTTTATTCGTTCGATAATGACAAGACTAATAAAGAATACAGAAAAATGCAGCAACAAGTTGTGTGGGGTAGGAGCGTGGCGTGCGGCACCGGGTGTAACTTTTTAAAAATGATGTAATGTCGCTTCGTGCTCGTTAAATACTCGGATAAAGTAGGGGGACTCGCACGACCGCCACGCGTTCGATGTTGCAAGTACTCACGCATGTATACATTTAAGGATGTTTCCGTGTGCGTGTATTCGAATGGGGAAAAGTGATTTTGAAGACTCTCGACTTCAAAGATCGTCCTCGTAGTAGTCAGTGGTCGCCACACGAAATCGCCACCGATCTCGCGGTTGGATAAATGATGGGTAGGGTGGCAAGACTCAAGGATTCGCTTTGAAATTAAGGGGTTAGGCTACCGCGACAATCAGAGAAACAGAGTTAATTGGAAAAAAAATTCGGAAAGGTTAGTAAGGTGATTGAAAAATCGTTTGGACATTTATTTGCAGGTAAAGTTGTGTAGCAAATTTCATAAAAATATCTTAATAATTAAAGAAGTTATAAACAATCTCGTGGAGGTCCTTTGGATGTGAAGGGCCCAACGGCGTACTTGATTTTGGCCACCCGGTTGATCTAAAACGAAAAATAACGATTTTTTTCTCTTAAGGCGTTACCCCCACTTGTAGCGCAAAAAAAGGCCTTTTTCATGAATTTTTTTAAAGAAAACTACAAAACTTTTTCAATCGATCAATATACCATCTTAAAGAACACATCTTGAAGAACTTTCAGTCATTTTTTTATTGAAAAATATTACATTGTTTAGTGGCAAATGGCCGTCAATGAAATAATGTTTTTATATACACGGTTTGCGGTGACCAACATTGCGGCGAAGTGGATCATCTGAAAAAAAATGCGGATGGATTTAGTCAAATATAAGTATAAACTAGTCTTTAATCGAAGGATTTTAAAAAATATTCATTTTTCACAAAATGGCGGACAGTCAAAGTTAATGGTTCGATTTTAACGAAAAAAAACGGCCGTTTTTTGACTATAAAACGGCCATTTTTTTCGAGAAAAAAAATCGAACGATTAAAGACTACATTTTTATGTATTAAATAAGCCTGCAAAATTTCAAGAAGATCGGTTCATTAGTGTTCGGGTAATCTTAGTCACCGAGTTCAGAAATGCCATTTTGAGAAAAACGCGTTTAAAGTTTCAATTTCAGTTCTTCAATTCACGGATTCTTCTCTTTCAACGCTCATATCTCAGTCAATTTTGTAAGGATCGACTTGAAATTTTCAGAACATATTCTCAGATACTTATACTTCAAAAAAATGCAATAAAAAAAATCGATTTTTTCAAAATCGCAAGTGGGGGTAACCCCTTAAAATAGATAATATGGGCTGTGACTTAACGGAGTCTTTTTTCGTTATCATGATTTAAAAAAAGGAACTTTTTTGCGATTTTCGAGGCAAAGTTACATAATTATTGTGAATAACTAATGGAAAAACAATGTTAACAAGGATAACGTCGCTCAAGACTAAACTACCAGTACACTGAATAAGTTTACCATATTTCAAATCAATCCGCTCGTAAGATGTCGACAAATCGTGTACACTGTTTTGAACAACATAGTTTTGAGAAAAACGCGTTTAAGGGGCTCATCTACCTAAAGGCCCGAAAAATTGGCCAAATTTCCTTTTTTTTTTTTCTGCGATACGGTTGGAGAGACAGAAAAGCATTTTTTTCAACACAAAGGCACATACTTTACGTGTTCGCGGTACATTATGGATAGCGCTAAAATAGTAAAAGATCGTATTTTAACCAAAAAGTTATGAGCGTTATTAAAAAAAACGTTGTTAATTATTAACTTCAGTCGATAAGGACATCAAATGTACCTCTGTGTAAAAACCCCTAAGGGGTATACCTGGAGTAAATACTACTACTATCTTCACTATATTTACTTCAGTGACTTTTCCGAAAAACGAGACTAAACATTTTTTGTTGCTATTGTCTCATTAATTGTGTTACAAATAATGATATCCAGACGAAGGAAGCTGAAATCCACGCTCCCATAAATAGTTATGGCGTTTTGAAGTTCGCTCGTTGAAAGTTGTTAGTTGGGCTTGACAACTTTTTGGCGAAAAAATTCATGATCCCATTCTGAAAAAACTGTCGGCCATCTCAACGTCGCCATTTTGCATTTTGGACCAATTTCTTTTTTCGCATCCTCTTTTGAACCCTAAAAGTTTTATTATACTCAGTACTCAATTGGAGCAGTATTTTTCGTTTGGCGAACATAACCCAGCTTTGTTTTGAAGTTCATTTGAATAGAAGCCGCCACAAAATATGCAAACAACAATTTATGGAGTCTCATCATTTATCACGTATCAATAATATGTATAATTATATTCTGCCTATCGTGTTAATTCTGCTGAGGTAATTCAAGCCTACTTCTAAAATAGGTTTCTAGCTGTTTTTTTTCCTCTTTTTAGTCCGTTTTTATGGTGGATATGTTAATTTTATTATTACGAAGATTACTACCGAGTCGTTGACAATCTAATTTTTCAGTTTTTATTTGTTCACGTGCAATAAATTCGTCATTCACCACAACATTTGGCACACTATAATCGATAATACGAATAATCAACATAAGTAAACATCAATCAGAGCAGCTGTGGGTAAAATAAATTTGGACTTTTTTTTACCCCGTGGATCGTACCTCCTTAAGGATGTTGAGTCCCTATGAAACATGTTAGTGTTAATTGTTCAATAAATAGCTTCTTAATCGTCATGAAATTTTTACACGACCTCCTGAATACTTCATGTAAAAACATACCAAATTTTCAGAATTCTATCATCATTACTTCAACCTCCTTAAGGGTTGAAATAAAAAATGATAAGAAAATTCTGAAAATTTGGTATGTTTTTGTATGAAGTATTTAAGAGGTCGTGTTAAAATTTCACGACGATTAGGAAGCTCGTTTTTAAAAAATTAACATTTTGTTAAGAACAATTTTTAAAGGAAATAAAAAAAAATTTATCAATAAACTTCGTTTTGTTTCCGTTGCTTGCAGTATATTGTAGATATAACAAAATTGCGAGGTCAAAAAAAAAACTTATTGCAAAGTTACATCAGTTTCCATAAGACAGCATTTAATTTGTGAATGTTAATTGTTCAATAACGAGCTTCCTAATTGTCGTAAAATTTTTACACGACCTCTGAAATACTTCATACAAAAACATACCAAATTTTCAGAATTTTATTATCAATTGCGATTTGGGACTCGACATCCTTAATGCTATTTTTTTTACATAGCATTAACATAAGAGGCAAACGAGTTAGTACCTAATTTTGAGAAATTTTCCAAAAACCATACTTACCACGATAACTCGAAATCCTTAGACTTTGGACGAAGGTAGCCTAGGTTAGATATGTTCCTAACAAGGTGATCTATCATCCCCTTAAGGCTTTGCATCGACCCCCCCCCCCCCCCCCCCACCCTAACACCCTGCACATCGATTTCTCTGAAGACATTCACGAGGAATCTCTCCCGAATAATTAGTCACGAGGCAATGTACGCGTATGGAAAGATTCAGGGGTTGCGCCTCGTTATTGTGCCGTTGAGGGTGGAGTTTCGTCGTATCGCGCGGTCCTCCGTACGCAGCGGGGTTTCCATACGTATTACGCGCAGTACACGCTCATCGCCCCTGCGTGGCACGTGCGCCTGGTACGATTAATTGATTCTCGCGGCGGACCCCCCTGAGGCGCCGCGAGCGACATGAACGAAGGAATTATCGTTGTATACGTAGAGGAGATTCGCATGTGCCCCGGCATGGCACGCGCGTTTCCCAACGCCCATCAATATTTATGAAACACCCCGTAGACAACGGCGACGCGAGAGCGTCTCGGCAGTTCGACCTGCCACCTTGCCTTCACGGTCTGGTCGTCACGTGCCGACGACTTTTACCTTATCCTCTCTTACACCTCAACCCCCGCTCGGCCTCCTTTTTTGCGACTCTTGTGTATATTTATATATATTTTTCGTGAATAGTGATATATAACTGCTATAAAAAAAACAGCTACACTAAAAATACTATAGTAACGTTGCAAATAATAACTGTATTAAATAAAAAAATGTACTTCGAAGGATTAAGTAAGATGATTGAAAACTCGTTTCGACATTTATTTGTATGGACATTAACAATGTTGCGTACCAAATTTCATGAAAATATCTTCATAATTTAAGAGGTTATAAACAATCTCGTGGAGGACCTTTAAACGTAAGGGGCTCAACGGCGTATTTGATTTCGGACATTTGATTGATCTCAAACAAATAACGATTTTTTTTCTTAACATAGATAATATTGGATATGACTTGACCGATATTTTATTTGTTATCGAATTTCAATCGGAAAAAACAAATTTGATTTTTTTGCTTCGATTTTTTGCGGATAAATGACGTCATTATTGTGAATAAGTAATGGAAAGAAATATTAAGAAGGAAAATGTCGGTCAAGACTGAACTACTATTACAGTGAATAAGTGTACTAAATTTTAGGTCAATCCGTTTATTAAATATCGAAGAATCCTGTTCCGGTCGAAAGTTTTCGGACACTTAAAATAATTGCAAAATTATATTATTATAATATAATCCATCATATAGAGCTATATAGTATCTTCGTAAAATAATAAATGAAAATGTTATTCTACCATTATTTGGCAATTATCCAGCGATCGAAAGTTTTGCAAGTGTCTGAAGTGTCCGAAAATGTTTCACGGGCAGTGTAGATATATATCTATATTGTAGATCTTTGAATAATTATTTGGCAATTATCTTTGAATAATTATTTTTGAATAATTATCTTTGGATAATAATTATTTGGCAATTATCTTTGAATAATAATTATTTGGCAATTATCTTTGAATAATAATTATTTGGCAATTGTCTTTGAATAATAATTTTTTGGCAATTATCTTTGAACAATTATTTGGCAATTATCCAGCGATCGAAAGTTTTGCAATTGTCTGAAGTGTCCGAAAATTTTTCACGAGCAGTGTAGATATATATCTATATTGTAGATCTTTGAATAATTATTTGGCAATTATCTTTGAATAATTATTTTTGAATAATTATCTTTGGATAATAATTATTTGGCAATTATCTTTGAATAATTATTTGGCAATTATCCAGCGATCGAAAGTTTTGCAATTGTCTGAAGTGTCCGAAAATGTTTCACGGGCAGTGTAGATATATATCTATATTGTAGATCTTTGAATAATTATTTGGCAATTATCTTTGAATAATTATTTTTGAATAACTATCTTTGGATAATAATTATTTGGCAATTATCCTTGAATAATAATTATTTGGCAATTATCTTTGAATAATAATTATTTGGCAATTATCTTTGAATAATAATTATTTGGCAATTATCTTTGAACAATTATTTGGCAATTATCCAGCGATCGAAAGTTTTGCAATTGTCTGAAGTGTCCGAAAATGTTTCACGAGCAGTGTAGATATATATCTATATCGTAGATCTTTGAATAATTGTCCACAAAATAATGACGGGATTTCTGTAGGCATCTTTGGCAGGTAGAAATAAAAAGGACTTCATAACTATTAATTTTCGTTGCGTTCCAACGATTAAACTCATCTTCAATTTGAGTTGCCCCAAGAGACGAACGAGTGTTCGCCAATTTCACACTAGCCAAACCCCTCGATAAGACAATACATTCAATGCGAATCACATTGCAAGCGTGCATTGAAAGTGACGGCCATCACATTGAACACCTTTTACAGGAATAAGTGTTTGCACCGTTTTTTCAACAGATTTTAGGCTGAAAACGTTGAAATTTCTTTTTCTTTTTTAAGAAGAAGATCATCTTAAAATTTGCGAGGTGACCTTCTTATAACTTCCTTGATAAAATTCAGAGGATAAAACATAGTGGTTACATTTTTTTTTTTTAATGGAGATAACCTTAAAATCTCCGAAGCGTCTCCGCCTGGATAGGTCTGAAAATATTTCTACCGCAAACAGTTGTTGCCTCACCCGGTAAATGTATTTCCCTAGCTATAGCTCGACAAGTAGAACCGCGCTGTGAAACAACAGCCGAAATAGCATCCACCGTAAGGTCTGTCGCAATTGCCGTGCGCTTTTGTTTTTCTCTTGCAGCGTACGCAACGCCGAAATGATGCGAAGCCGTAGCTGGAAAACGGACGTGAGATATGAATGTGAAAAAGTGTGCATGTAAATTCGGTGGTATATGTGCCGGGGTGCGCGTTCTGTGGCCGAGAGGTAAGCGCGTTCGGAATTGCGATGTTTTGTCTCCTTTTTGACGAATTGCCAAAAATAGAACGTGCGCGCAAGGGAAAATGGAAATGTCAGTGTGTTTATCATGTTTGGCAGCGTACGTTCAAAACAACGCGGAGATCAGAGCAGGGCGGACAAATGACGAGGAGACTCGTAAATGTAAACACGACTCAATCTCAGTCTCTCTCTCTCTCTCTCTCTCTCTCTCTCTCTCTCTCTCTCTCTCTCTCTCTCTCTCTCTCTCTCTCTCTCTCTCTTTCTTTAGGTAGGGTGTGTGTGTGTGTTCCGGAGAGTGTAGAGAGCACTCGTTTTTTTTTCTCAACAAACTTACGGGAATATCGTTGTAGTCTTTTTCATCCGGTTGGTCTATTTTGGTATGCAACGTGCGGTAGGTTGTCGCACCCCTCGCGTTCCTCACAGTAAATCAAACGTTCTGACGGTTTATTTTCAATTCGAATCCACACGAGTGAGGCAAACACGAAACTGCCAGACGGTCTCGATGTAGCTGGCGCACCGAACAAATTCTGCGATGTCCCTCCTCGCAGGTCCCGATCCAACGTTCGTCTGCATCTGTCAAAGTCGGATTTTTGTTTTCTCGCTGGGAATCTTCTATACGTGCCATCGAATGCCGCAGTGGGAGGAAAATGCCTTCTGGGCTCCTGTTCTTTATTCTCTCTCATTAAGGAGGTTGGCGCGTTAGCCAGGATTCAACATTGAATTATTATCTAGACCAGGGGTGGCCAAACTTTGGTGGGTGCGGTCGTTACTACGATTCAATGCATACGTCTCAACAAGAGTCACTTTTCGCATACTGGTCGCATTTTTTTCATCCATTCTTATTGATTGGATCGGTTGCCTGTCTTTTTTTTCGAGCAATATTGTTCTGTGCACTATCCTGCATACATTATTCGTTTATCGGGTTACTTTTTTCCAGATGCAGAAGATATACGCGAGAAACTGAAATGGTAACGACGTTGCTCCAAGCAATGCTGTCAGATTTAATATTAGGTTGGCGCATAAGTAATGGGCGATTCGTCTGGACCTATACTCTGGACTATAGCTCATCTAGCGCATTAATTATGTGCCAACATAATATTCAAGGAGGTTGGAGCGGTCCTGATGGGTCATAATTACGGTTTATTATTTCTTTTAGAATTGAAAATGCTTTTGAAACTGTATATGATTGTTGAGGTAGGCTGGGTATAGGGCTTGAGTTAGCAGGATGTCACACTATCGCTACCGCCACTCTACTGGCACTGGGTTGTCGCAGAGTGGGGGGGTTGTCGTAGAGCTGCGACGACACACTGAATGCCTGTGATCGGTTGAAAAATGCCCTCTCCTCATTCATTTAAATCTCTCTTTGATTTTTATTATTTTTTCACTTTTTATTTATTATTTTTTTATTATTAAATCTCGAATTTAAATTAATTCAAATCTTATTAATTTAAATCTCAATTCATTTTAAAACCCCAATCTATTAATATTTTTTTGGAAAATTAACCAAAGCCAACAAGTATTATGTACATGTACCTCTTTTTCATTGCCCGAAATGTCTAATTACATTTTTAATGCCACGAAATAGTTGCACTTTGGGTAATATCTGTAGATTTTTTGGAATGAGCCTCAAAAAAACATACGAGGTATACATTTATTCTGTGGATGCTAATTTTTCGTAAAATATATCATTAAGGAGCGAAATTATGCATTTATATATTTTTCTTGCGTTAATGAGAAAAAATTTTGTGTTACCACCAACTTGAAAATGTATAACATTATCGACGATTATTATGAAAAAAAAACTGTGTCAGCGTATGTTAGATACAACTCGGAATGACATTTTGAGTAATTGATAATTATGCCTATTTATATTTATGCTACGAGGTCATTTATCATTAACATTAATTAATATTAAATGTTGCCGAATTACGGCAGCTTCGCGAACATTGAGGCTGGCAGCAATGCTTTTCATTCGCCGGCCAAGATTCGCAATCTTTCGTCAAACCTTGATGGTCCAATATCCAATGAAAAAAAGTATAATACATGTGGTTTACGATGATCAAGATAGTTTTTTTCGACATTTCTGCAAAGGTTTAGTTCGCGTTAAACCGTTGTTAGAAATGGTTTATCTTGATGCTAAATAGCCAAACAAAATCAGATCACTCGTAACGTGAAGGTCTTGCCATCCAACCGCACGTAAAATTACATATATTGAACCATTTTTTATCTTTGCTGTTTTGCGGTGAAAAAAATTCCAAAAATTCGTGCAGACTCAGTATAGTCTAAACAATAAGATACATTTTTTTCAAATTCAATCTTTGATTGTGGGTAACGCTCCAACCTTCTCAATAAACAAGTGCGAAAACCTTCGATGTCCTTTTGCCAGAATGTTCAGAAAATTTACCATAACGACTGATTCAATTTTAATTAAGGCCTTAGGCCACAGTAATGGGTATAAAATCATGTGCGAATTAAATAATTTTTTTTCGTATGAAAAAGTGAATCACTCATAAAATTAATTACACATCTATTTAGTATGGACATCAAGCTGTTGGGAAATATTTTTCTTTTCGACGTACAAAATGGCCGACTACACGAAACTTTTCGAAACAGCTTTTTTCCAATTGGCGTGACAAATTACTTCAACAATTTTCACTCGATTTACTTCAAATTTAAAAGTTACGCTCCTAATTGCATTTCGCAGAGAAGTACGTACGGAATTTCTGATTAATCGAAAACTTTTCATTTTATGAGCAGTTATAACGTATTTTTTCACTGAAAATTCATTTATTAAGTTCAAATACCTACAACTTTTGAATAAAACAATATTTTTTTAATTTCGTATGTACTTCTCTAAGTATTCTAATGTAGATTGACGAGAATTTTAATTTTTCTAGGGCAAAAATTGTGGATGCTAAATGTCACGCCGCGGAGCGCCTAAAAAAAGATAAAAGAAAATATTAGTAGTCGGCCATTTTGTACATCGAAAAAAAAAAATTTTCCAACAGCTTGTTATTCATACTAAATAGATGTGTAATTAATTTTATGAGTGAATCACTTTTTCATACGAAAAAAAATTGTTAAATTCGCACATAATTTTATACCCGTTACCGTGGCCTAAGGCTTTAATATCAATTCACCCTAATGTTTTTAAACAACCTTAACTGTTTCCTCACCCCTCCCCCCTCTCTAGCCTTACGTAGATACCTTTCGCTGTACCTTCCATTCCCTTCGTTCTATTCGATGCCGCGATATGGCCCAAAGGCATAAAATAAGAGCGTGAAAAACGAGTAAGCAAAGGGCGATGACGTCTCCAACTGGAAACTGTACGGTTTCACTACGAAGTTTTCGTCGAGGCCTTGCAGGCGCGCGATAGAGTGGAGAATAGACGAAAAAGTTTTTCCCATCGCGCCCCAACTCCCGCAAAAGAGATACCAAGTATGGATACTCCGTATAGGATGAAAACTTTTGAAACTCGAGTTTCGACAAGGTCCAAGATCACTGTCTATTTTTGTCCCATCAACGTGTAGCCCCCTGTGCTGCAGGCGGTTTATCGCGATATCCCGAAAATATTTATTGAAAAAAAACGGTGTACTCGTCGTCTTCTCTCGTGAAACACGCTGATATCTCGACTTCTAATAATTTAATATGCAAACTTCAAATATCGCTCATCCTCTGAAAAACTGTCACAACACAGAAAATCCGTGAGCGGATTTTTTTTCAATCGGCTACATACAGTAGAGCGTTGATTATCCGGATCAATTGGGACCGGGCGTCTTTCTGATAATCGAAATTTTGGATAATCGAACAGCGATATTCCGTGGGCGAAAAACACGTTGGTTCATTCTATATGGTAAAATATATATGAGGTATTCCACGTGAATCCGGTGGACTTTGTCCCTGACCCCCACCAATTCGATTTATTTTAATTTTATATGATTCCATTGACTCTAAAAGACACCCTGATTTTTTTTTACATTTTTCGAAACAACCCTTAGTAAAAAAAATTGTTTTTTTTTTTCGAAAAAAAGCGCCCTGATTTTAAAATCTGAAAAAATTCCCAAAAATGCGTGATTATATGTAAAAATGTACAAGCTATCACCCGCAGTGGCAGTACGATTTTTTCGTTAGCAGTCAAAAAGTTCTGGTATTAATTTCAAACGAAGTTGTCTTCAGCACAGAAAAAAATCGTACTCCCACTACGGCTGATAGCTTGAAAATTTTTACATATAATCACGCATTTTTAGGAATTTTTTCAGATTGTTAAATCGGGACGTTTTTTCGGAATTTTTTGTTTTACTGAGCATTGTTTCGAAAAATGTAAAAATAAATCAGGGTGTCTTTTAGAGTCGATGGAATCAGATTTAAAAAAATCGAATGGGCGGGGGTCAGGGAAAAGTTCACCGGATTCACGTGGAATACCTCATACATATTTAAAAATACAATGAACATTAATACGCGTACACAAAAATGTGCAAGTACATTTTTGGTGAATTGCAAATAACCATTGTATCATTCAATGATATACTGCTTGGACGAAGGATTTAATAAAATATAGATTTTTTTTACTTACCGCCGTTTAAATTAACAGTATCGATTTTCGGTAAAAAATACGCTCTATTTTCATTAATAAAAAATAACTATGCATCGGGAAAAATTCCTTCGTTCGAGCACTGCTTTGTGATATATAAAAGGAGCGTGGAAAATTAAAAGTGGATCTGGCCGCTCTAAAAATTGTTTCGTTCCACTAAACAATGTTTTTTTACGTCTCGTAATTTCGTTCTATATTTGAGTGTGATCGAAAATTTAAATATATATATATATATATATATATATATATATATATATAAATTAATTAAGTATTAATTAATAAGCCCCAAAAATATATTCATCTAACATAAATAACGCCGAATATATAATATTGAGTTAAACTCAGTTTCGATGTATATACGTATATACCTTGTGACATGGTGGAGCATAAGAAAACAGTATTGAGCCTTGCGCGTCCGTCTGTACAAGCTACGCGACGATTCGATCAATTTATTGAATTTCGTCCGTTGAATTTCAATCCGTCCGTGGATACGAGCGTTTTACTCTCAATCAATTCTACACACACACACGCATATATATATATATATATATATATATATATATATATATATATATATATATATATATATTCTAGGCATATCGAATTCGGAATATGTTTCAAATGTTCGTGGTCTCGCCGATATTGATAAAGTCGTGTGTCTCGATCGCGGACTCGTCCGGAATCTTTGATATTTTCGTACAAAAGGAAAATCAATAACTGATTCTTAAAAACTATAACCCAGCGGTTATCATTTTGATAAATAAAAAAAAGTATAATTTTATCACGATATATAGACATTTCGATTATTATTTTGATAAATAAGATGAAACTTAACATTTTAATACAAAAGTTTATCATTTTGATAAATAAACAATAAACACATAAAATCATCAAATCGTTATTTAAAAGAAGAAAAGACAATAAAAGAACATCTATGATCGGTTCTCGAGAATTTATCGACTATTTATATAGTTCATCGCCTGTCAATAGGGACTGTATGAAAATGAAGCTCGAGCCTTCGAGTTCGTTGCCTCGTGATCGAAATAAAATCGCTCGTGGGGGCTTATCGGATTGAGGGCGAAAGTGGAATTTTTGAATCTCGAGCCAGGACGAATTCCCGCGAGACGATCAATCTAACCGAAAGCTTGGGGTACCTCATATATATATATATATAATATTATGATAATCATATACACATACACAAACACGCGCGCGCATAGATAAACAGTTACGTGTACATATGGGGTATTCCAGCTCAACTCAGACAACTATTGCCCTCACCATCGTTCATTCTAGATTTCCATAGTGAACAACCTTATCCTGGTATCAAAAGGCACCAAATTTTTTCAATGTTTTTCCCTCACCTCTCGCCCCTCTGTCGCTGTCAAAAATCGAAAAGTTTCGTAGGGCCATTTTAAAACTTTGAAAAAATTACGGTACGTTGCTTTAATCGAAAACTTTTCATTTTATGAACAGTTTATGAGCAGTTATAACGAAATGTTTCACTGAAAATTCATTTCTCAAGTTCAAATACCTACAACTTTTGAACAAAACAGTATTTTAAACTCCGTACGTACTTCTCCAGGAATTCTAATGTAGATTGACAAGAATTTTTGTTTTTCCTTCTTGGTAAAAAAATTTGGATGCTAAATGTCACGCCGCGGAGCGCCTAAAAAAAGATAAAAGAAAATATTAGTAGTTGGTCATTTTGTACGTCGAAAAAAAAAAAAAATTTCTAACAGCTTGATATTCATACTAAATAAATGTGCGTAATTAATTTTATGAGTGAATCACTTTTTCGTACGAAAAAAAAATTGTTAAATTCGCACATGATTTTATACCTGTTACTGTGGCCTAAAGACCTGCTTTGTGCATTTTTCGCCAAAGCTCAACTCGTGATATATACTTTTATTTTATTTACTTTTTTTTTGTAAATTTCGATTTTGAGAGTTATACGACAGTTTGGAAGTCTGAAGAGAGTACTTTTTCGGCCTACATATACATCCCACCCGAATTGAATTTCATGTGAAACCATATTTGTGCAGTTTTATTTACTTGCAAGACCACCAAAGTACTCTTACTTCCAAACTGGCGGATAATCATACCCAAATTAGAAATTACACAAAAAAATGAGGAAATATTGGAAGCGCAATTTGAGCTTTGGTAAAAAAAGAAGCACAAAACAGGTCTAAGAGGTATCAAAATGTTCTCAGAATTTAAAACACGGCTCGAGTGGACTTTTCGATTTTTGGCAGCCGTGGAAGGGAGGGAGAAAAAATTTAAACAAATAAGGTGTTTTTTTCACGATGGCAAGGGAAATAGTTGTCCGAGTTGATTTGGAATACCCCATATATATATCGGAGAATCGAGCAACCCCTGTGCGTGCTCGCAAGGGCGTGGGTGACGGAAGAAGAGAAGAGAAAGGAAGAAAAGAACTTCGAGAAACGATGATTGCGTGAACGATAAATTCTGTAGGGCCGGGCGAGAGATTTTTCGGCCCTGCTGCGAGTTTTCTATAGGGTGTTTCAAAATTATCTGCCATTCTAATTGATTAATAAAACGTATTATTTAGTTGAAAAATACGAATATTTTTATTTCAATACAAGGTACGAACGTAGAGGTTATGTGTGGAACACAATATACGATAAATGGCCGCCTCGTCCCTGTTTGCAAACGTTCACTCTTTTGACGAAATGTTAAATATCCTTTTGACATAATTGCGGACTAATTTCATTAATGGTGCGTCCAATTGCTTTGTTGAGCTCCGAAATGGTCTGTGGATCGTTGGCATACACTTTTCCTTTCGGAAAACCCCGAAAAAAGAAGTCCAATGGCGGCAAATCGCACGATCTTGGTGGCCAATTCATTCGTCTGCAATAACTGTGCAGTAACAATGCAGCAAATAACAACTTTTATGCGTTGCTCGATCGTGTGATTCTTCATGACTAAAACTCAATATTTCCTGACGCCACTCGTCAAATATTAGTACTCTATGTTCGCCACAAGAAAAATGGCGCGCAATTGAAAATGTCAGGTCATTTTGAGACACCCTTTACCTCAGATATACTCGCAAGGAACATCCCTCAGGCGACACTCTTCGATTTTGTTGAAATTTGGATATGTTATAAAGCACCGAAAAGTAAGCGATACGTATTTTTTTTCATCGGCGGAAAAACGGTTTTAAGGGGTGATATCACCCCTCGAAAAAAGCCAGGGGTGATTCACCCCTTAATTTTTTTTTGCAATGTCACTATAGTGGATTTTTCATTGCTTCGGATTAGACGAATTTTCGTTTTTGTGTCATTAAAATCGGTGGACTCCTCTGTGAAACTGCTATATTACCCCTGGAAATGCCTTTTTTCGAGGGGTGGTTTCACCCCTTAAAACCATTTTTCTGCCGATAAAAAAAATACGTATCGCTTACTTTTCGGTGCTTTATAACATATCCAAATTTCAACAAAATCGAAGGGTGTCACCTGAGGGATGTTCCTTGTTAGACACGCTTTTGCGTCGTCTTTAAGGGTGTTGAGTCCCAAATCGCAAATGATGATAAAATTCTGAAATTTTGGTATGTTTTTGTATGAAGTATTTCAGAGGTCGTGTAAAAATTTCACGACAATTAGGAAGCTCGTTATTGAACAATTAACATTCACAAATTAAATGCTGTCTTATGGAAACTGATGTAACTTTGCAATAAGTTTTTTTCTGACCTCTCAATTTTGTGATATCTACAATATACTGAAAGCAACGGAAACAAAACGAAGTTTATTGATAAATTTTTTTTTATTTCTTTTAAAAATTGTTCTTAACAAAATGTTAATTTTTTAATAACGAGCTTCCTAATCGTCGTGACATTTTAACACGACCTCTTAAATACTTCATACAAAAACATACCAAATTTTCAGAATTTTCTTATCATTTTTTATTTCAACCCTTAAGGAGGTTGAAGTAATGATGATAGAATTTTGAAAATTTTGTATGTTTTTACATCAAGTATTCAGGAGGTCGTGTAAAAATTTCATGACGATTAAGAAGCTATTTATTGAACAATTAACATTAACATGTTTCATAGGAACTCAACATCCTTAACTTAATTTTGCCCTGTTCGCATCGTTGGAATGCAACGAAAATTCTTCTTCTTGAACTTTTATCACCGGTACTATTCTTTTTCTTTTGCAAATTTACATCGCAGAGCTTTGATGGAATCCTAAAAAAACATTTAAGCAATGCTCTTAGTCTAGAGCTGTGGAAAAATGTTGGATGATGGAAGCTAACCCTGTGTGGATACACCGGGTCTCTGAGAATGAACAGTCCAAATTTCAAACTCACCCGTTCTCCACATTTTTTTTCGCCATACTTCAATTTTTCTTGACAACGGTTTGAAACTTTGCACTCTGGCAACGTCTCGGCCATGTAGTAGACACCTCGAGAAGTAAACCGGAATTAATCTCCTCTTAAAGCCTGCGAAACTTTGAAAACCCCAGGACATTGATGTTCCATCGTTGGAATGCAATTGAAATCATCATTTTTTCATCGCACGAATTTCTTTTGGCATATATTCGTTAGGAAAATCCCTCAATCATTTTGAAATCGCTTAGTCAAAGACCTAGAATTTTAATCAGCGAAAAAAGATCTTGTTAAGTAAGAAAAATAAAGAAATAAAAATATCAAAAAATACATTTTCGATGCAATTCAACGACCGAAACTTCGACTTTACACATATCTGTATATTGCTACTTTTTCGTGAATCTTCAGTTCCACCGCTGCTCCACTTTTCTCGTCGTTGAACGCGCTCCGGCCTCCATGGAACGTCGATTTTTTTTTATATCTTCTTCAAATCGACACTATAATTTTCGTCGTTTCGCTTGCTCGTGATTCGATTTCGAGGGCGCGCACGTGCGCGTGTGTGTGTGTTCTTGGCACACGTCCGGATTCTCCCAAATCCAATTCTATAATAAATCGTCGGGGCTTTCCGGCGCGTTACGATTCGATCATAAATAACCGGGGATTTCGCGCGATGGATTCCGATCCTGGATAGAAGGAGCCCATATACCCCGAAATATGACGATATTGAAGTTTGCATCGTTTCAACAAAATATTCTCATTCCTTATTGCACTTTTCTTTGGCGCATCAAAGCTACGCTAAACGTTTTTTTTAATCATAAAATCCTCATTAGAAATCTACAACCTAACTGTATCGAAAAATATTTTGGATAACAATAAAAATGAAGAAAAACGAAATGATAATGAATTTCCACTGCACTCCAACGATGCTAACTTCGCTGAACAGCACTAAATATTCACGGATGAGAAACGCAATTGCACATTCATGCAATACATGCGCGAACAGAAAGGAGGATTTTTCATGATGACGCGCACGAAAAACATTATGTACGCAGTGTGTATAAACGCGTCGTTTTTCATGCGTCGCCCACTCTCTCGTAATTCGTAGGGCTCGAGACGGCTCTTCGGAAGTAAAGTGGAATAAAGTGGAAAACGCGATCAATTCGCCACGAGACCCGGAAGTGTCTCCTTACATACGACAGCCAGATTCGGCATCAACATTTTTATCGTCATCGTCATCATCATCATCGTCATCGTTGTCTTCGTCGCACGAATAACAAGTGGCGAAATTTCGCAAACTATTCTACGCGCCACTACCATAACCATAAACCGCGCAGAAGCGGAAAAACAATTTACCAATTTCGTCCCGTGTCCCCGTTGTCGATCATATAACGACCAAAATAACGGACAGATATCGGAAAGTTTGCCCTGATTCTCGTCCCTCGTGTCCTATGTGTCGGAAGGGTGGGATATTGGACAATTATATACGAACGTGGATATATATATATATATATATATATATATATATATATATATATAATATAGAATATAGAATATATATATATATATGTATATGTATTTATATATGTATGTATGTATATAAATGTGTGTGTGCGGCCGTGTGCGTATAATTCGATACGGGGCGTAGCGTAGAAAATTCGAGAATATTCGAGGTAGGGAATGAGACAAGTGTAGATTGTAATTTGAGTTTTTTCAGGCTGGCTAAAACGTTTTCCAAACTATGATATCAAAGTTTACATCGTTGGAACTCAACGAACATTGATTTTTTTTGCATTTATATTTTGCATAGAATTTTTCGTGAAACCTAAATATATAACATGAAAATGACCTGACATTTTAGATTAGTGAAATACGGGTAGAGAGTGCTAGGAAAGGGTTCAACTGGGAAAGACAATACGAAAAAAAACCCGCAAGGTATACGTTGGAGCTCAGGAGATGTATACAAATATATATATATATACAGGGTGCCCTATTATGAATTGATAATCCTGCAACTGTCCATAGGTGAGATCATGTTCCATACGCTGAATTCCAGTTTAGTAAAAGTCTCACGGTTTTCGAGATAAAAATTATCTGCATTTGGTTTTTCGCATGCCATTTCTACAAATGATAACTTTTTTTATCCGGTTTGTAAAAAATCTTGGTCATTTGTTTTATCTAGAAAAATCGTTTTTTTTTTTCAACCTCCAATGTTGAGGTAACTTTATGAAAAAAGATCTTGTGCAGAATTTTCATACAAACCAATTCGAACATCAGACTCCGATAGCCTACGGTGTAAAAAAAATTATTACTACTACACATATCGTGCCAATTACTTTAAAAAGTTGCTTAGTTATAGTCGATTCATATCATTTGTAGAAATGGCACGCGAAAAACCAAAGGCGGATGATTTTTACTCGAAAAACAACACAAGGCCCCAAATCTCGAAAACGGTGGGACTGTTACTAAAATGAAATTCCAGCATATTGTAGGATATGATGTGAGCTATATCGACAGTTGCAGGATTATTCATTCATAACGCAACAACCTGTATATATAATTCATACGTTTTATACAATACATTATATAAATCGTATACGTATACACACGTATATAATATAAAATAAGTAAAGTAATATACAATATGAAATAATATAAAATATAAAGGGCATACACATGGTCCACATAACCTCACAAATTTTCGGACGGAACTTCCCTATCCATGGTTCAGCTTTTCAGGGAAAACAAAGCACCAGCCTCTGAAGAATTCATTGAGGTAGAGCTTGACGCTTTGCTTTTACCCCAAATAGTATTCATCTCTGCGAAACCTCAGTTCGAAAAATTTCAGCTATCTCTCTCGCACTCGCATGTCACGTGGTTCAGCTTTCACCTTGCCTTAATAATATATGTGCGTGTGTGTGCGTGGGTGTGTACACATGTACAGAGAGAGAGAGAGAGAGAGAGAGAGAGAGAGAGAGAGAGAGAGAGAGAGAGAGAGAGATCTTTACCTTTTCTTGTCTCTCCCTTTTTCTCTCTCTCTCTCTCTCTCTCTCTCACACACACACTTCACTCTCTCGTTTCCGTCAGTATTACAGGGTATAGTAGGCTCAACGGTATAATACAAAAGTAGGGTACGAGACTGTCTCGGGGTGGTTCGTCCCTTTGTTCGTCTTCTAGCGAAAACGACCATTCTTATATGCGCTGAGCACGAAATCCTCCCTTCAGCACTCTCATATCTTTCAGAAATATATACCTATATATATGTACAAGACAAAACCGTCCAGCTAAAACTGAAAAACGAAGCCATCATCTTTTCCTTTTTTCTGTCTCTCTCTCTCTCTCTCTCTCTCTCTCTCTCTCTCTCTCTCTCTCTCTCTCTCTCTCTCTCTCTCTCTCTCCCTCCCTCCCTCATTTCTCTCTCTCTGGCTCTATTCAAAGTTTCGAGTGTTTTCATGACACTCGATACGACCATCAGGCTCACACAGTAGAGCACGTCGCACTTTTCTCCGACATCCAAAAGTTCTTCGAGCATTCTCCTTTATCGAAAAACGTTGGAGTAAGAATTGCCGGAAGATGCGCGTCACTTTTATTTATTTGTTTCCCCTGCCGTTCGTATCGTTTATTCGTCGGGGACAAAGTTCCAACGAAAAATCGGTATAACGATACCGATCGCGGATTTATTTATCTTTTTTCGAGAAAGATGACTTTTTATACGATATTGAAGTTTGTATCTTTGGAAGCCAACAAACATTTTTTCTTTTTAAATGCAACATTTTTTCAAACTTAAGCCAGCAATAAAAATTGGAACAAAATTCCGTTCCATTTCCAACGATGCAAACCTCGGAAGCATGTTTTTATGACCTTGAAGTTTGCACCGTTGGAACGCAATGATTCTCTTTCATTTATAACATTTATTTATGGCCAATTTAAGCTATAAACATCATTCGAACGTTTTTACGTTTTTTCATTGCAGATTTACGACCTCGAGATGCTAAAAAAGTTTTTGAATTGCAATAAAAATGTAGAAATGAAAAGAAAAAAATCGTCGCCTCCCAACGATACAAACGTCAACGTCATCGTTTTTCGGCGTTGATGATACGTGAAAAAATCGTTTGTCAGCCATTTTTCAAAAGCTCCGTTTTTGGTTTACTTTTTTTTCTTTAAGGATAATCCATTTTTTGCGCTTTCGAGGCTTTACGGAAAAAAGTGTAGTTTCACGATAAATCGCTTCCCTCATTTTCTTCTCCAAGAAAACCGTTCGGTTTCTATTACCATGAGATTTAAGGTCTAAGCCACAAGGCCTAGAGGCCGAAAAAATAGGCATTTTGGGGATTTTTTTTCTCAGAAAAACTGCAAAATAAATCGAGATTACAAAAAGGGTGTTTATCATACATATCAGTGACTGTGTACAATATTTTTTTTGAAACGAT
This sequence comes from Ophion costatus, assembly GCA_951751655.1. Taxonomy (NCBI): domain Eukaryota; kingdom Metazoa; phylum Arthropoda; class Insecta; order Hymenoptera; family Ichneumonidae; genus Ophion; species Ophion costatus. The sequence goes on from OX632358.1 coordinate 36,461,402, forward strand.
CAATTTCAAAATGGCGGCTGTGCAGCGTTTTTGCGATGACGTTTCCGTTTTTTCAGGGTCCACGGCCGGACCAACAGCTTCTGTAATTTTTTAATTACAACGAGCCAATTAATTTTTTTCGATTATATATAACTGCTATAGAAGTACGTAGGATTTTTCGATATATTGATTTTTGGCCAAATGACACCTTTCTAAAATGGACAGTGAAAAATTTGCCTAACAAAACCGTCAGATAATTGTTAATAACAAATGAACTATGCAATATAAAAAAAAATCCTACGTACATCCATAGACAATGTATTTTTCAAGATATATTCAACATTTCAAGTGAATCGGTTGAAAATTGTCTGAGTTATGTTTCCGGCCAACGTCAAACAGAGACGTCATCGCAAAAACGCTGCACAGCCGCCATTTTGAAATTAATCGCTTGAAAAAAATTATTGTATACCGTCACTGATATGTATGATAAACACCCTTTTTTGTAATCCCGATTTAATTTGTAGTTTTTCTGAACAAAAATAACCCCAAAAAGCCTATTATTTCGGCCTCTGGAGGGGCTTAAGGCCCCTCCGCTTGATTCGCTTAATTCATTTTTTTCACTCGCGAATAATAGTCGAATGTTTTTGAACATTTTCCGGGACGGTCGAGGTATGAAGGGCCAGGCAACCGAGGCCATTCTACGAGAGCCCGAAGCGACAATTTGATAGCTTGATGGAGCCTGCTTCCCTTTTCTCGTCACGCGCTTTTTCGTTTACTTCTACCTTTTTTTTTTATAAGCGTCTCCGGTAGCCGACACGATCGTTAAATCCTGCGGGCTCAATCCCTTACCCACTCGTCTTTTGAACTAGATGAAGAATCTCGTACTCAACTATACTAGATCAAGGATAGACGAGAGAATATAATTCAATCTCAGCAATTCAATCCTCTTTTATTTTGTTTTGTCTCGAAAACAACGATTTTTTTTCATTGCCATCCTATTTTTATTTTCATTTCTTTTTTGTTGAGTTTATTATTTTTAACCATGGGTAAAAACTTTATGGTACTGAAGTTTGCATTGTTGGAATGCAACAAAAGTTATTCATTAAATTTTCATTTCTTTATTTTTATGATTATGAAAAATCCTTTTTCACATATGCTTGAGGGGGTGATAGGTCATCTCGTTAAGAACATATATAACCTAGGTTACCTTAGTCCAAAGTCTGAGGATTTCGAGTTATGATAGTAAGTACGATTTTTGGAAAATTTCCCCAAATTAGGTACTAACTCGTTCGTAATGTTCAAACAGACAATAATTGGTAACTAAAAACGTAATTGCGTCTTAGCTTAATGTGTATTCAATCGACCAACACCAACGCATTCATACTAAATAGATGTTTAATTAATTTTACGAGTGAATCACTTTTTCATACGAAAAAAAAAGTGTTAAATTCGCACATGATTTTATACCCGTTACAGTGGCCTGAGGCCTTACAGTTTGACGTCAGGTATATGCGTAGATAAAATACATCGATAAAAACGCTCATAACTTCCGCAATTTTCAACGAATCGACTTGAAATTTTCAGAAAATATTTTCGAAAGGTAATAAGAATCCGTCGAAAACGGAAAAACGATTTTTTCAAAAATTTCAACTAGGTGCAACTCTTTAATTTCATTCTCGTAGTATTCGGCTGATTTCGCATATATATATTTCTTTTCCCTCCGTAAAATAAAACTCTGGCCAAAATAAAATCATCCCCAATTGGATGATTTACGTTACGTTGAAATTATTGCAGCGGACGGTGCGGGAGGTTTGCAATTCAAGATCGAGCCCCAGGACATTGTGGTCGAGTTGGGTGGGTCGGCGAGGCTGGATTGCCAAGCGACCAGCGTCTTCGGCCGGCCAACGATCCAGTGGAGAAGCGACGACGGGCAGCCCATCAATTTTATCGGCGATAGTTATCGGTAAGCAATTGAAACAATTACATATAAAACTCCTATGCACATGCCGATTTCCGCACTATCAGAACTGCGGGAATAAAAAAAACTTGGCCCTGCAAAATTTCCGGCGATTACGTAGTACGGGGAAGGCTTTTTGAGGTGAGGGGAGGGGAGGGGGGGAATTCTCGCTATCCGTAAATTCGAACAGATGGATCGCGTTTCGCACTATTGCACACGGAAATTCGAGCTTTGGGTCATTTTCGAGGCCGAAAACGATAGCCCCCGATGTTACAGCTCGCAGCTGGCCAATGGCTCGCTGTACATTAGTAGCGTGTATTCCGGGAGCCCGGAACTCACCGGTAGTTACCAATGTCTGGCAACCGTCGACAACGTGGGCTCCATTGTTTCGCGCCCGGCGACAATCAAACTCGCCAGTGAGTACAATTTTATTTATTATTAACATTAACGTTTCGAAAAGCCCATACCTCTGATTAATTCGGAATTTCCTGTACCTATGTATTTTGACTCGCTAATCGCAAATATGATACTGAAAATACCCGCAAATTTGATTTTCAAGGTCAACACTCACGAAAACTGACTTTTTAACAGTTTCTCTGTTTTATTTTGGTAAATATTTATTTTAGAGAAAAATCTTTCCTACAAAAGTTGTAGCCTATGAAAATATTGATATTTTATGTTGCATGCAATTTTTGTCTAAAAACATTTCATTTCGAGAAAAATGGGATAATGGTCCAATAAGTGAAAATTCCTTAGGTTCATTAGGTTCGATATTATCTACTTATATATAGTAACGGATCGGTAATGACAAGAATATAGATAATGTTCATTAGCCCACACAAGCCCAAAGAAAAAACTAAATTCAAACTGAAACGAAACCAATGAAAAAAATCCAAACACAAATCTAAACGAAAAAGGCCGAACAAACGAAAGTGGAAAAACAAACAAAATTAAATAAAAAGCCCAAGCAAGCCCAACAAAAAAAACCAAACCCAAACAAAAAATGCAAAAATAGTATAAAATACAAAAAGAAACTAAAATTGAAAAAAAAAATAAAACAAAAAAGCGAAAAAAACACGCACTTTAAAGACTAAACTCCAACCTTCCCGCGGTAAAGTGCGTAACTAGATAATATCGAAACTAATGGAGCTAAGAAATTTACACTTATTGGACCATTATTCAATTTTTCTCGAAACGGAATGGTTTTAAATAAAAACTGTATAGAACATAAAAGATCAATGTTTTCACAGGCTATAACTTTTATAGGAAACATTTTTCTCTAAAAAGAATATTTACTAAAGTAAAACAGAAAAACTGTTAAAAAATCAGCTACACGAAATTCCAAATTAATCAGAGCTATGGGCTTTTCGGAACTACACCCCCATATTATAATTGCAATATCGTAATCATGAAAAATAATATTGAAGCTTGCATCGTTGGAGGACAATGAACGATTGTTTTTTCATTTCTCAAATTTTTCTCGACATGTCCAATTTTGTTGAAACTTTTTTTATGTGGAAGGGTATAAATAAATAAGAGACACGCATTTTTTTTTATCGGCGGAGAATCGGTTTTAAGGGGTGAAACGCATCTTCAGAAATGGGGGGTGGGGTGTTTTTCGTTTTTCGTCGATAACGTTATCGTTCTCATCGTCAAGTACACGAAATAATAAACATTGTTGCAAATTGAAATTTTTTTATCGACGAAAAAACGAAAAACATCCCCATTTTTGAGGGTGCGTTTCACCCCTTAAAATCGTTTTTCCGCCGATAAAAAAAAATACGGGTCTCTTAGTTTTCGATACTCTTCCACATAAAGAAGTTTCAACAAAATCGAAGGAGGACACCAAAGTGATGTTCCTTGTCATACATCTAGAACCGAAATCTGTAAAAAAAAACACGTTTGGTATATTGATAATGATCGGAAAATAGAAGTGAAGATAAAAGTAACTTTTATTGGATTTCAACGGTGCAAACTTCACCAACTGGATTGAAAATATAGTATTGTCATATCATATATAATATAATATTCGATTGTCGTTTATTTTTGATATTGTTATTTTTTATGGCTTTTGCATTGTGGCCTTGTTATTTACATTATAATTCTCAAGCCCATGCAATAATGAATGTATAAGTGCCGATTAGGGCGCGCATTTCGAAATTCCGGAATTTCGAAATAAAAATTTCCGATATTTCAATTCCGGAATTGAGACGAGCAATATCGTTATTCCGATATTCATAAATTTTACACAACGGGTGATATTTTGATTATTTACTTTTCTGAACACGCCCAATCTAAGGCTGGCTTTCCACTAGAGACGCGAGCTAAGGATGTGCATGAAACCAATCAATAGGATCGCCTCATTCTCATAACTTAGCGGACCACGAAGAAAATAAAGCGATCCTATCGGTGGGTTTCACAAACATCCTTACCTCACATGCTCCGGTGGTTCCTATCAATCGAACGGTTCCTATAGAAAAAATCATTATCGTATAAGTAAGTTGCTGATTTGAGCTCAGTTTAGTGCCAAATATTAATTATCTGATTCTAACCCGATGACACGGGGGGCCTGTATTGTATTTACAGACGAGCGCTTCAAAGAATTGTTCTATGAGAACAAAGGTTACAATTCCTGGGTTAGTAGTGTGAGGTAAATTTGAAAAATATGTTTCTAACGGAAAACGTTCAATTGTTTTGTAAATTTTACAAAACGTCAAATTTATGAGTGAGATGAGTAAAAAAAAGTTGACGAAAAATGGAAATTTCGAAGCTTTTGAGCGACCACTAAATACGCATTGACCGGCTAGAGCTTTCGCGAGGTTAATTTGAAAATTATGAAGCGTAAAATTCATGGGTCAGAAGTGAACGGAAGAAAAACGATTTTTTAATGAAAAATTGAATTTTTGGGAGACTTGATCGACCTCTAAATATTTTTTGACCGCTCCCAGATGTCACGACAATTTTTTTTTCTTTACAGTAGATAATTGGATGGTGAGAAAAATGAAAAAAATAAAATTAAAATAAAAATACGAATAAAGAATAGATAAATAGAAATAAGAATAGGAATTTAGACCTCTAGAATTTAGTTTTAGAAATTTAGAAATTTAGAAATTTAGTCTCGAAATTTAGAAACTTAGTCTCGAAATTTAGAAATTTAGTCTCGAAATTTAGAAACTTTGTCTCGAAATTTAGAAACTTAGTCTCGAAATTTAGAAATTTAGTCTCTAAATTTAGAAATTTAGAAATTCAGTTTTTAAATTTAGAAATTTCGAAATGTCTCTAAATTTAGAAATTTAGAAATTGAGTTTCTAAATTTAGAAATTTAGAAATTTAGAAATGTAGTTTCTAAATTTAGAAATTAAAAAATATAGTCTCTGAATTTAGAAGTTTAGTCTCTACGTTTAGAAATTTAGTCTAAGCTTCTAAATTCTAAGTCTTCTAAATTCTAGTCTTCTAAAAGACTAAAATTTACTAAATTTTACTAAAATTTAGAATTTTAAATTTAAACTAAAAAATTTAAATTTGCAATTTTAAATTTTAAACTAAAAATTTACTAAATTTTAGAAATTTAGTCTTTAAGTTGTTTAGATTTCTAAAGAATATAAAGAATAATAGAAATAGGTAAACAGAAATGTCTTATAAAAATAGAAAAAAAATAAATAAAATAAGATAATGAAAATAAAAATGAAAAATAAATATATATATATATGTAGGAATGTATATGTATATATATTTAATAAATTAATTTATTTATTCATTTATATTTGTGCAGGGTGCCCCGAAAAGTCCAAAGGGAAAACCTATATCCCCATATACAGATCTAAATAAATCTAGATAGATTACTCGACATAGATATCTGTCCTAAATAAATAAATATCTATGCGAATCACCCCCATGTATGTTCTCCGATATTTTATGTACTTTTCAAGAAAAAGCATACATTTAATGTTTTTTTTGTTGTCGAGTTTTCCTGTAGCCTAGATTTTTATTTATTTTTCTCTTTTGTATATGTACTTGTTAGAATTGTACTCTCATTGTTAGAAATTTTTAAGGGCGAGCACCACTCTCTGATTTGTAATTCTGATAAGTATTGACGCAAGGCATCTAGCTTTTCCTTTTGGACGTAACTTTTCGAGCCACCCTCAAAGTTTTCCAACGTGTACACTCATTCGACGCTCTGTCGTTTCGAAAAAAAAAGGCTTGCCGGGATTCGACAAAGAGCCACAGGACACGATGGTCTATCCGGGACAGATCGCTTACCTGAATTGCGCGTTGCCAACATCCTCGAGCTTGCTGAAAATTCAGTGGCTCAAAGACGAGCACCCACTGACACTGGACGAGAGCCGAATGACGATAATGCCATCGGGTAAGCACGGAACCCGCGTTTCAACGGAAAGAAGAGATAAAAATAACAAAAAACCGCATGACGTTGAACTTTTCATCGTTGGAACGCAACGAAAATTAATTCTTTTTTCATTGCTCGACGTTTTTGGGCCCTTTTAGGTTAGAAAATCGCTTAAACGTTTCTACGTATTTTTCGTTAGAAACTTACGATGTCGAATTGCAGAAAAAAGGGCTTTGAAGGTTGATAAAAATAATTAAATTGAAAATAATTATTTTTTATATGAAAATAATTATTCTATAAATTATATTTCTAAATTCTAAAAATTCTAAATTCTAAAAAATTCTAAAAAATTCTAAATTCTAAAAAATTCTAAAAAATTCTAAATTCTAAAAAATTCTAAAAAAGATTCTAAAAAATTCTATATTTCTAAAAAAAATTCTAAAAAAATTCTAAATTCCAAAAAATTCTAAAAAAGAATTATAAATTCTAAAAAAAATTCTAAATTCTGCAAATAATTATTCTATAAATTATATAAAAATAATTATTAATTTATATAATTAATTATTTTATATAAAATAATTAATTATATAAAAATAATTATAAAAATACAAAAATTATTTTATATAAAAATAGGCAGGGATATAAAAAATATCCCTGCCTTCCAACGAAGCTTCAATGACGAATCGCGACGAATGAAGTACCGAAATTGACGAAATTGAAAAAAAAAGTTGAGTCAAAGGTTGAACATTGGAAGGAATGACACGGATGAACGAAAATCGGTATACGTCTTTCAGGTGCTCTCGAGATTGACGACGTGAGAAAACACGACGTTGGTTCGTACAGATGCAACGCCAGTGGATTCGGACAGTTCAGGCTGAGCAACAAAGCCCAGCTGGCCCTACTGACCACCGACATCGGTGAGTCGATCGATCGAGCTACACCATTTTTTTTCGTTCTTCCCCCGTTTCCTTAAGGGGGCTTCTCACTTTGGACGCTAAAAAAAATATCTTTGTGCATTTTTTTGATAGGTTTATATTATAGATATTGGCGTAATAGTTTCTAGACTTTATAAATACCCTTTCGAAATACATTTGAAAAAACTTGAACGTATTTACGTAACCCAAACAAACTTTAAACGCGTTTTTCTCGAAACAACGTTTTTCTGACGGCTTGTTGATGAAATCTTCGAAACTACTGAACCGATCCTTATGAAATTTGAACCACATATTCTTTACAACTATAGCTATAGCGCATATCGAGGATTTTTTTAAAATTTGGTATTTACTTTTTTTTTTGCCAAAAACGGTGAAAAAAACACTTTTTTCTTTGTTTTTTCGAAAAATCTCCGCCATTTTGGCTTTTTTGCAATATCAAAAATCGCGCTATAGCAATTAACATACTGAATCCACAACCGTTTGATTTTTTTGTTTCGGATCATGCATCTCCGAGATTTCAACGGCACAGACCTACACATTTTTTAGGAAATTTTTTAAACTACTATTTGCTTCTGTAAATAGGTACTTTATAAATGAGAATAAATAAATAAATTGTAAATTTGTGTGAATATTGTAACTGTATTGTAATAAATACCATTGCAATATTTATACATATTACATACATATTTATACAATAAAATACAATATATTGTATTGCAATGAATAAATAAATGTAAAATTGTACGTAAATAAAAAATAAATAAAACTTAAATAAATAAATAAAAATTTTAATGTATTTCGAAAGTGTGTTTATTGAGTGTAACAACTTTGATATCAATAGCTATAATATAGACCGATAAAAAAATCATGAAAATAGCCTTTTTAGCGTCTAAAGTGAGTGGACCCCTTAAGGGAGAACACCACTGTAAAATTGTCGAAAAATCGTGTTTTTTTCGAAACACTAAAAATCTTTTGAACCTTCAAAAATATTATGCATATTCGTTTATAGCTGAAAAAACAATTTTAACTACCGAAGTGGTTTAAGTACTGAAAACCAGTAGTGCTATAGCGACTCGTGCGCCGCCATTTTCTATTCTTTGGACAAAAACGTTTTTTTACATACTTCAATATGTACCTAATAAAGCCTAAAAGTTCTTTTGGCTGTGTTTTCTTTGATGTTCCTTGCTTTAGAAAAAAAAATTCCAAAGAAAACGTTCGAAAAGTTTGCAGTTACAGTGGTGTCCTCCCTTAAGGTGTCCTCCCTGAGGCCGCAGTAACGGGTATAAAATCATGTGCGCATTTAACAATTTTTTTTCGCATGAAAAAGTGATTCACTCGAAAAATTAATTACACATCTATTTAGTGTGAATAACAAGCTGTTAGAATTTTTTTTAAGCGCTCCGCGGCGTGACATTTAGCATCCACAATTTTTCACATAGAACAAAAAACAAAAATTCTCGTCAATCTACACTAAAATACCTAGAGAAGTATGTACGGAATTTAAAAAAAATTGTTTAATAAAGTTTATTAAACAATCATTTTATTAAATTTATTTATTGTTTATTTATTGTTTATTAAGGGGGGATTGTCTTTTTTTTCGCAAAATTTACCGCTTTTTGGGAATTTTTTTGTGAAGAAAGTATACAACGGAAAACTTGTGAAACTTGGCATATAGTTTTATTGATCTGTTTACTACATACAAAAAAAATTTTAAACAATTTCATCAAAAAATCCGCCTCCCACCCCCCTCGACGCGCGATGGTCCTTTTTTGATGGTGTGCACGATTACAGCCTTCACGTTCATCCTGCAACAAAAACCCAAAAAGCATTTTACTTTAGACACATATAGCTATCGTTCGATGAAGGGGAAAAAAAAATTGACGATTTGGTAACGTTTTGAACTTGAAGTATCGATTTTTCGAAAAAAATTGATCGATTTTTTGTTATAAATAAAAAACTATTAAACGAATTGCTTTTTTGCTTCATCAAACGATAAAAGGATGTCAGCTGAGCATTCTGTCCAAATTTGAAGGCAATCGGTTGAATAGTTTTTGAGAAATCGTGCACACCATCAAAAAAGGACCATCGCGCGTCGAGGGGGGTGGGAGGCGAAAATGAAATTGTTTAAAATTTTTTTTGTATGTAGTAAACAGATCAATAAAACTATATGCCAAGATTCACAAGTTTTCCGTTGTATACTTTCTTCACAAAAAAATTCCCAAAAAGCGGTAAATTTTGCGAAAAAAAAAGACAATCCCCCCTTAAACATTTTATTTTATTGTTTAATTGTTTATTTAATTGTATTGTTTATTTAATTGTTTATTGTTTATTTAATTATTGTTTATTATTGTTTATTAAACAATAAAAAATATTGTTTAATAAAAATTAACTTTTGAATACAAAAGTTGCAGGTATTTGAACGTAAGAAATGAATTTTCAGTGAAAAATTTCGTTATAACCGCTCATGAAATGAAAAGTTTTCGATTAATCCGAAATTCCGTACGTACTTCTCTGCGAAATGCAATTAGGAGCGTGACTTTTAAATTTGAAGTAAATCGAGTGAAAATTGTCGAAGTTATTTGTCACGCCAATTGGAAAAAAGTTGTTTCGAGAAGTTTCGAGCAGTCGGCCATTTTGTACATCGAAAAAAAAAAATTCTAGCAGCTTGATATTCATACTAAATAGATGTGTAATGAATTTTGTGAGTGAATGACTTTTTCATACGAAAAAAAAAAAAAAATGTTAAATTCGCAAATGATTTAATACCCGTTACTGTGGCCTAAGGCCTTAACAAAATAAATTTTCCTCCGGTAGGAGACACGAAAGTCTTCCGGACTTTTGCTCAACGTTTTTTATCCTTCCTTTTATTATTATTATTATTTTCACCCAATGGCACTCGTCGTTACAGATCAAGGATCGAGCGCACCGGTTTTCATAGCGAGGCCCACGGAACAGTACGCGGTCGAGGGCTCGTCGATAACTCTGGAGTGCGCGGCGAATGGGCATCCCAGGCCGAGCATTGCCTGGCTCAGGGACGGAGTTGCGGTAGACCTGGCGGCTCTGGACTCGAGGTGACGTCTCAATTTGAAACTTGCTGGAAACTTGGCAATCAGTGCGCTACGATCGAGTCTAATAGGACGACGGATTCGAATACTCGAGTGAAATATGGACAGTCGCGGGAAATACTGCAATCTAATATATCTACAAACGAGACGAATACTAAAATCGAATAGCTACATTCATACTGAATCAGATAATCAATATTTGCCGTCAAATGTCTATAAATCGATGAAATGCTGCAATGAAATTGAAGTATACACGGTGAGGCTACAACTGTAGGCGGTAGAAATATTTTCTGACTTATTTGAGGAATAAGATTGAGGAATCATCGCAGTGTAACGAGTCGAAAAATAGCTTTTTTTTGGTAATCATGCAGTATGAGGAATTCCGAAAAACAACGGGACCATTATTTTTTTTCACCATGAACTTGTTTATTCCATTATAACGAGTGATATTCCGTCGGGGGAGGCTGACATTTTCCATTAATTCCATAAGTTACGGGGCTTTGAAGTTCGCGGGAACACGTGACAAAATAGGAAACTGTCAAACATTTCGACGCCCATATTGGGGAGTATGAAGTAGTATACGATTGTACTACGTTGGTTATTCTTGTGGCCCTAGGAAGGGCCGATGAAAATCTTGAAAAAGATCGATGTCGAAATTTATATTCTTCCTTCATGGCTCCGATGACTTCGAAAATCATGTGAATCATTATTCAAAAGTTGTAGGTAATTGAACGTAAGAAATGAATTTTCAGTGAAAAATTTCGTTATAACTGCTCGTAGAATGGAAAGTTTTCGATTAACCAGAAATTACGAAAAGTAAGCGATACGTATTTTTTTTTATCGGCGGAAAAACGTTTTTAAGGGGTGAAACCACCCCTCGAAAATAGTGGCGTTTTTCGTTTTTCCTCGATAACGTTGTCGTTCTCATGTCCAATGTATAACACACGAAAAAATAAACATTGTTGCAATTTGAAACTTTTTTTATATCTCGTACCGTTAAAACGTCATCAACGAAAAACATCCCCATTTTTGAGGGTTCGTTCCACCCCTTAAAACCGTTTTTCCGCCGATTAAAAAAAAAATACGTATCGCTTACTTTTCGGTGCTTTATAACATATCCAAATTTCAACAAAATCGAAGGGTGTCGCCTGAGGGATGTTCCTTGTAAGGAAATCAAATACTACAAATACTTTTCTACGACCAAATCGAATACTACGATGAAATATCCACTACCAAAATCAAACAGGAAGATCAATCGACTTCCTTCCTTGTCAAAAATCCAACGTATTTCTTCACTTGTTTAGGGTGACTTGAATCAACCCCCGCCCAACCCCCTTTTCCAAATGTTTGATTTAAGCCTTTTTTTTGTAGATACCGCAAAGTCGCCGCTGCGAGTCTCATGATCACGGACGTCAAAGAAGAAGATCATGGATCTTATCAGTGCCGAGCGGAAAATAACGAGGATACTCTCGACGCAGTTGCCGAAGTCAACGTACAAGGTTCGACAAAATTGAAGCACCCGAAGTACAAACTCCCAATGAAAGAAGTTGCTCGTAATTATTAAGGAGGTTGGAACGGTTCAGTTAGGTCAGACGATTTACGAATCTTTTTTTCAATGAATCTTGAAAAAATGCATACGAGGTTTCGATTTATTCTGAAGATGCTAAGTTTTCATAAAATATATCATAAAGTCTGCCCTTAAAATTCACGAATTCAACAATGGCGGGTCCAATATGGCGGACCAAAATACAATTTACTTAATTCGCATGAAAATTGGTGCCATGGGGCTTTCGAGGTCGCCGATTACGGATCTATCCTCAAAATTCATAAGTTCGAAATGGCGGATCCAATATGGCAGACGGAAATGAAAAAATGATGCATTTTTATAATTTTATTACGTAAGTGAGAAGAAAAAAAATATTTGTGTTACCACCAACTTGATAAGTATAACATTATCGATGATTATTATGAAAAATACTGCGCCAGCGAGTATTTTATACAACGCAGAATGAAATTTCGAGTCATTCATAATTATGGCTTTTTACCAATTTATGTCACGAGACTATTTGTTATTGCCATTGATTGATATTAAGAGGGAATGATACCTTATCGCGGTCGGTATGGTAGAACGATTATAGATTCCCACGAATCTCTGAAACGGCTCTTCAGATCCCGTCGAAACTTTGCCAAACGACGTCAAATAGATAGACGAACGGCTGTCTTCTCCTCAAATTTTCCGAATTTGAGAAAAAAAATGTAGATTGGGTTATCATAAGCGAATCTACATTCTATATATATAATCTATATAATCTGAACGATAAGAAAACTTTTTTTTTTCAAATTAAATCTCGGATTGTGGCTAACGTTGCAATCTCCTTAAGCCAAATTAACTCAAACTTCAATTGAACTTTTCGCTCGCTGTCGCAGTGCCTCCGAGATTCACGAAACGACCGGAAGACAAGGTTGCCAGCGAAAATCAAGACTTGGAATTCGAGTGCGAGATATACGGCAAACCGGAGCCCAAAGTCACCTGGCTGAAGAACGGCGAACGGATAACGTTGAGCCAGTATTGGCAGCTTGTCAACAGGTGAGAATGAGCTACTTGCGTCGCCATTCGTTAATGCCTCAAGGGATCGTCACAGTGTAACGGGTCGAAAAATAGCTGATTTTCGCGACTTTTTTTCAATGGTTAAGGCGTTACCCCCACTTGTAGCGCAAAAAAAGGCCTTTTTCATGAATTTTTTTAAAGAAAACTACAAAACTTTTTTAATCGATCAATATACCATCTTAAAGAACACATCTTGAAGAACTTTCAGTAATTTTTTTATTGAAAAATATTACATTGTTTAGTGGCAAATGGCCGTCAATGAAATAATGTTTTTATATACACGGTTTGCGGTGACCAACATTGCGGCGAAGTGGATCATCTGAAAAAAAATGCGGATGGATTTAGTCAAATATAAGTATAAACTAGTCTTTAATCGAAGGATTTTAAAAAATATTCATTTTTCACAAAATGGCGGACAGTCAAAGTTAATGGTTCGATTTTAACGGAAAAAAACGGCCGTTTTTTGGCTATAAAAGGGCCATTTTTTTCGAAAAAAAAATCGAACGATTAAAGACTATATTTTTATGTATTAAATAAGCCTGCAAAATTTCAAGAAGATCGGTTCATTAGTGTTCGAGTAATCTTGGTCACCGACTTCAGAAATGCCATTTTGAGAAAAACGCGTTTAAAGTTTCAATTTCTGTTCTTCAATTCACGGATTCTTCTCTTTCAACGCTCATATCTCAGTCAATTTTGTTCGGATCGGCTTGAAATTTTCAGGACATATTCTCAGATACTTATACTTCAAAAAAATGCAATAAAAAAAATCGATTTTTTCAAAATCGCAAGTGGGGGTAACCCTTTAAAATACCCTAATCAGTCTGATTTTTTATGTCGAACAAAGCACTCATGAAAAACACAAAATATTTTTTTTAGCGTTTTTTTTTTCATTTTCTAACGGATAAAAATGTCTAAAAAAAATGAGTCCTCACGGTGTACACGGCTATGGCCGTAAAAATTATCTGAAACAAAATTCTATAAAAAGATTATTAAGGGTGTTGAGTCCCAAATCGCAAATGATAACAAAATTCTGAAAATTGGTACGTTTTTGTATGAAGTATTTCAGAGGTCGTGTAAAAATTTCACGACAATTAAGAAGCTCGTTATTGAACAATTAACATTCACAAATTAAATGTTGTCTTATGGAAACTGACGCAACTTTGCAATAATTTTTTTCTCTGACCTCTCAATTTTGTAATATCTACAATATACTGAAAGCAACGGAAACAAAACGAAGTTTATTGATCAATTTTTATTTCTTTTAAAAATTGTTCTTAGCAAAATGTTAATTTTTTAATAACGAGCTTCCTAATCGTCGTGAAATTTTAACACGACCTCTTAAACACTTCATACAAAAACATACGAAATTTTCAGAATTTTCTTATCATTTTTTATTTCAACCCCTAAGGAGGTTGAAGTAATGATAGAATTCTGAAAATTTGGTATGTTTTTACATGAAGTATTCAGGAGGTCGTGCAAATATGTCATGACGATTAAGAAGCTATTTACTGAACAATTAACATCAATATGTTTCATAGGGACTCAACAACCTTAAGGAGGTACGATCACTTCTTCAGGGTCAAAAACGAGTCTAAATTTATTTTACCCACAGCTGCTCTGATTTATGTTTACTTATGTTGATTATTCGTATTATCGATTATAGTGTGCCAAATGTTATGGTAAATGATGAATTTATTGCACATGAGCAAATAACAACTGAAAAATTGGATTGTCAACGACTCGTTAGTAATCTTCGTAGCAATAATATTAACATATCCACCATAAAAACAGAAAAGACCAAAAAACTCAGCCGGAAACCTATTTTAAAAGTGGGCTTAAATTACCTCAGTGGAATTAACACGATAAGCAGAATATAATTATACATATTATTGATACGTGATAAATGATAAAACTCCATAAATTGGTGCTTGCGTATTTTGTGGCGGCTTCTATTCAAATTGATTTCAAAACAAAGCTGGGTTATGTTCGCCAAACGCATCAGCTGTTACTCGCGACGTTGCTAAGTCTGTGGATGCTATTTCGTCGTTCCGACCATTTTCAACCGGAAATTGAATCTTTCTTGTAACGTAGTGCTTTAACTACACGGTGAAGATTTATTTTCTTATTTTTTACAATATCTATTATACCTAACCTATCGAATTTCAGTTTTCCAACGGGTTTAGTTGGATACGTGAGCAGAAAAACCACGATCACCGCACTTCCGGTTGACCGTCTCCATAAGACGACGTGCTTCGGTAACTCAAAGTGCTCGACTTTGCAGTTTTATTGCGAAAATACTAAACGGTCAATATAGCTCAAATTTTGGCAATAGGCGCATAAAGCATTCGTCAAAATCATATAAAAATTTCAAATACGAAAGTTGGATTCGTAGTAATGATCGTATCTCCTTAAACAGTACGAAAGCCGCTATCTTGCTACGGAGGTTTTCAAAAATCAAAATTGCCAAAACAGCGGTGGTTTAAAAAAAAAAGGACCGAATTCAGCATATTTTTTCGACAGTTTTTCGTTAAAAAAAATACGAAGTTAAAAAAAAGCTTTTATCGCAAGATAAAGAATGGCGTGAAGAATGTCGAGTCAAAATTTGAGACGAATAGCTTGGAAACTCGTCCTTTGAGAGTGTACACCGTTTTGGAAAACGCCATTTCGAGAAAAACGAAATTTTTATATAAATTGTCTACTTACGTTTATGTAAGTATATGAAGACCATGTTTATAACCGTTTATGGAATCGGATGATGCAACGAAAATCGATCTTTTGAAAATTTCACAGTGTGATGATGCCTTAACGGGCAATTCGAGGTGTTTTTGTTTTCGGGCTACTTTCTTCGATTAGCAGTTTAAAAAAAACCCTCAAACGCCTCGTTGCAGCAACAACTTGAGGATAAACGGCCTGCTGGCGATCGACGCCGGTATATTCCAGTGCATCGGCACTAATCCGGCGGGGCACGTGCAAGCATCGGCGAGACTCACGATCAACCAACCGAGTGAGTTTTCCCGAAAAGAAACGAGATGAAAATAATCATTCCGAAACCACCGTACGTAGATCGGTGGATGAACGTCGCTGAAAGAAGAAAACAAATCGTGTTTAAGTTTGCATCCTTGAAGTGCAACAAAAATCCATTTTCAAATTGGCCCACCATTTTTTTCGGCGAACTTGGTCTTCGAAGATCGCTCGAATGTTTTCACAGGATCCTCTTTTGAGATCTAGATTTTGAATACGCAAAAAAGTCCATATAATCATAACAGTAAAGTGTGCGAATTTTTTTTTCAACTATCTTTCGTTGCATTCCAACGAGCCAAACCGAGACACTGTAGAAAAAAAACGAATTTACTTCATAAAATCCGTTTCGTATTTTTGTTTCTTGTTTACGGGAGGTCGGCCGTTTGTCCGAAGAACGTTGAAGGATTCTTTTACTTCGGCGTTTTCGTAAGATCCACTGCATCGTTTTTGGAGAAAAAGATTGGACATCTAGATGATCTGGCGCAATTGTGGAGAATCATGGATTGAGCTGGAATTTCATTGTCAACGAGCGCGTTTAATAACGCGAGCAAGATTCATCGACCGCGACTCAATTCACGATTGTTTGTAAAAGCAAGTGTGTGGAATTGCTCGAATTGTAATAATTTATTTTTTCTCAAAAACGATGTATAGAGACTTCGAAGTTAATTAAACTTTCCGGGAGCGTCTCTGCGTTTAGGGAAAAAATCGTAACCTTTCAACGTATTTCGGTTAAACGCTCGACTTTCCTTAAGGGGATAGGCTACCGTGACGACCCAAAAATCAGGGTTAATAAAAAAATTCAAGGAATAAGATTGTTGAAAAAGCCTTACCATATTTATTTTTATGTACATAGACAGAAACGTGCGCGAAATTTTATTTAAAAAATATTAATAATTTACGAAGTTATAAACAATTTCGTGAAGGATCTTTTGGCCATCCGGTTGATCTAAAAAAAAACGAGTGTCTTTTTAAAATAGATAATATTGGCTAAGGCTTGACCGAGATTTTGTTTCATCGTGTTTCAATCGACAAAAACAAATGTTTGAATTTTTTTTTGACTTTTTGAGGAAAAATCGCATTACCGTTAATGACTAATGAAAAAAAATGTTAAGAAAAAGGTCGGTCAGGACTAAACTACTATCACACTAAACAAGTGTACCAAATTTCAAGTCAATCCGTTCATTAGATGTCGAGATATCGTGTACATCGTTTTGAAAAGCATAGTTACAAAAAAAAACGCATTTAAGGGGGGAGGCACCTTTAGGAAATGATGAAATTGCTGATTTTCATGATTTTTTTAAAATAAATAATTATTCGCCATTTTATCGACTTAGGGTGCGTTTTATTACCACTTTTTGCCGTTACATGGTATCAAAATATGAACCAAGAAATGAAAAGACTGAATTTTCCGAAAACAATATGGCTACATTTTGCAATAAAAAGATACTTTTTTCTTTATTTTCCAAAACATTTAGGGTCATGTGTTTTAGACAATGAGGTCAGAAAGATTTATACGAAATTTCGTCAGAATCGGTCAATTAGATTTTGGCTGCACGTCACGTCAGTTTTGGAAGGCAGTTTGGAAGACCGTGCCTCCGCCATTTTTAAAGATTAATACAAATAATGCAATACCATGTAAAAGGCAAAAGTAGTAATAAAAAAGGTACCCTAAGTCTCAGAAATGGTGAAGAAATCTTTTCTAAAAAAAATCATGAACATCAGGAAATGTTTTCCTCGTCTAAAGGTATCCCCCCCCCTTAAAGTTCAACTAGCAGTTCTATCGTAGTAATCATAGGTTAACCTTCAATCTGCGATTCCTGTATCGGGATTCTCTAACGTTTTCACGACAGTTAACGTTATCGTTGGCTAGCGACAGCCAATGAGAGGCTCCTTCTGTAATTCTCCACGCGATTGGCTGTCGGTATCTAACGATCGCGAAAACTGTCGCTAAAACGTTCGAGAATCCCGGCACTGCACCCTACATTGGACCTTCCTCTTGACTTTGAGTTGCCTCAAGCGACGAACGATCGTTCGTCGTTTTCACAGTGGCCTAACCCCTCAATCCGATCGTCATAAATAGCACGTCGTGCGGCGTGCGAAACAGTCGACCTAGCCGTACACAATTCACTTTTATTTTTGATTCCTCATTATATGTAGTTTTTTTTTCTTTTCGTTTGTTCTTTCTTTATCCCGTTGACTTCCCGACCGACTAACCGTGCCGCATGCTAACACAAATAATACAACCCCACGAAAAATGAACCACCCATTCGACGCCCTTGGAAAAAAAAAAATATCGAACGCTTTCGCGAACGAATGGGCGAAGAAAAATTCCAATCGGCAAAGTCGACGACGTCGCGCTCGACGCAGAAGAAAAAGGTCTCGTCGTCCCAGCGACAGTTGTACAACAACACGTGGCAGCATCCGAGCACGTTACTGGGCCACACGTTGTCTGCGTACACGCCTAATCCACCGTTGTCGATAAGCCCGTCCGACGATCCGGCCGATTTTCTCGGCACCGTTAACGATCCCAATTCCCTTTACGATCCGCAATCCCATTTTCTAGATGACACGGAGAGCCTCGAGACGAGCCTCGAGGGCGGCAACGTTCCTACAGCACCGAAAAACTTTAGCGTCGCGATCGTAACTTCGAGATTCGTCACGCTGCGATGGAACGAACCGGAGAGCCCGAACGGTGCATTAAGCATGTATTACGTCTACTACAAGCAGGAGGGATCACAGAGGTGAGAATTGTCATACTTGCCCTTCCGAAGACGCCAGCATCGATGTGCCATTTTTCCGACGTTTGTCGGTATGCCCTTGGCGGGGCTCTAACGATACTATCCCCGGCGTAAGATTGAAGTTCACATTGTTGGAACGCAACGGAAATTCTTCTCATTTTCTCATCTTCATTGTTATCCAAAATCTTAATTCGCAAATTTGTCGTAGATCGCTAAATAAGAATACTAAAAAATGTTTGCGTGAGGTTCGCAGCTCAAAATGTGCCAAAGGAAATTTGGAAAATAAACAGAAATCATTTTCGTTGCATTCCAAGGATGCAAACTTCAATATCCCTTGCGAGGATTGCACGATCCTCGGTTCACTGCCGGGGCAAGCTAGTGCTCCGTCACCCATTCAACTGTTGACGCTACCCCCCACTGTTGATCTGTTTTTGTATGACGAGAATCTCAATCGTTCCTATGTACGCTTCGAATTCACAGAGAACGCGTGGTGAACACTCCTCGGGACCAACTCGAAGTGGTAGTGCGCGGCCTCCAGCCCGGAGTGACCTACCAATTTCGCGTTGTAGCGCATAATTCGAGAGGCGCCGGAGCATCGAGCGAAACTCTTCGAGTCACCACTCACTCCGAGGTACGCTGCGAATCACATTTCCCTTGGCTCGCACTCTCCGGTCGTTCCGTCTCCTCATCTTTTGTTTTCTGTTGGATCATCGCAGTGTAACGCGTCGAAAAATAGCAGATTATCGCGATTTTTTTTTCGATGCTTGAAGTACGCTAAGCAGTCTGATTCTTTTTTATGTCAAATCGAAGTACTCGTGAATAACGGAAACTACATTTTTTAACATTCGTTTTTATTTTTTTGACATTTGTTTTAACGGTTGAAAATGTCTTACAAAAAAAGGAAGATTTGTAAAAAGACTATTAATCAGTATGAAAGTCGCTATCTTGCTATGAAGGTTTTTTTTTGTTTTATGAAAATTGACAGAATGGCGGCGGTTTGAAAGGAGAAAGTATCGAATTTAGAATGTTTTTCGGCAGTTTTTCGTTAATAAAAATATGAAGATTGAGAAAAGGCTTTTATAGCAAGATAAAGAATGGCGTGAAGAATGTTGTGTTCAAATTGGAGACGGATAGATTAGAAACTCTTCCTTTGAGAGTTCATACCGTTTTGAAAAACGACATTTCGAGGAAAACGCGTTTAAAGTTTTGAATGCGGAATTTTCACATAAATTGTCTACTTACGTTTATGTAAGTATATTAACAGCATGTTGATATCTGTCGATACTATCGGATAATGCAAAAAAAATCGATATTTTGAACATTTTACACTGATGGTCCCTTAAGGGGCTACATTACCCTAGAGGCCCGAAAAAAATGGACAAATTCTGATTTTCTTCTCTGGGAAACGGTTGGTTGAAAAGAAACGCGATGTTTATTTAACACAAAGGTACATGTATTGACAGAAAAACAACAAAAACATGGCGGCCGGCAGATTTTTGGCGGTGGACACTCTTCAGCTTAAACGGTGCATCTGAAATCTAAGAACCGAACGGGTTATCAAAGTTAACAATAAATACGAGTCGTTGACGATCGTCGATTTTTCAAAACATTTCTTTCAACAACGTGGCGAGGTATTGAATCTCGAGCATACAAAATCTGTTTAAAAATTCGTCATTTTTACGTAACTATTAATAAACGAAGATCGATTCTGAAGAAGTGAGATCGTCAAAGACCTTTAAATGTTTCTCATCGTATCTCCTGTAAATTTGGAAACAATCCGTCAAGTGGTTCTCGAGATATCACGTCCACCGACTTCAGCAGTATGGTGCGGCTACTGCTCGCCCGGCCGACTACTAGAAGCTGTAGCTCATTCAATTTTAGGAATACTTCAATAAAATTTTCAGGGAATATAGCTATAGGATCTATCCTTTAAAAATATCTTTTCAAAATACAATTTTTTTACCCACCTGGATAGACGTAGCCCGCTAACTTACCGTTACTCAATTTTGTTTCCGGAGATTTTCGAATACTGAACTAATGACGTGCGTTTGAACGATTATTGCAGGCCGACGTACCGGGACCGCCGCAAAATCTCGAAGGGCACGCGACAAGCAGCGTCAGCGTAGCCCTCTCGTGGGAGGAGCCACGTATCGTCAACGGCCGAGTCTCGAAATACGTGGTCACGTTCATGGAAGTTAGTGCAATCTTCTCGTTTATTCTTGTTTCAGTTACTTGTCTACGTCATTGTTGTTATTATTATTGCTATTTTCACTGAGTTCCTATAGAAAAATCGATGGCCGCGCCTCCACCACTGTCCGTTATCATTATTGCCATGTCGCGGCGTTTGAGACTCTGCTCTTGTTTTTAGGGTGACGGGGGCGAGAAGACACGAGAAACTACCAGCACGAATTTCGAGCTGATCGATTTGGTGCCTTACACCGATTACAGTATATGGCTGCAGGCCGTTAACGAGAACGGCCCTGGCGCACCGACCGGCGAAATTACGGTCAGAACGCACAGTGCACAACCCTCCCAGCCACCGTACAACGTCACCCTCGAGGCGGCTAGTTCAACCGTGAGTCAACCCGGCGAGCTATTTTCAAATGGAACAGCTGCAATATGATGTATACGCATATACAGCGTGTCCCGTTGTGAATGCAGGATAATCCTGCAACTGTCGATAGGTCAGATCATGTCCTACTATATGGAATGTCAGTTTAGTAAAAGTCACACGGTTTTCGAGATTTTGGTCTTTATGTTCCTTAACAAAAATCATCTTTTCGTTTTTCGCATGCCATTTCTACAAATAATATGAATCGACGATAACTATGCAACTCTCCAAAGTCATTGGGACGATATGCGTAGTACATTTTTTGACGCCGTAGGCTATCAAAGTCAGATGTTCGAATTGGTTTGTATGAAAATTCTGCATAAGATCTTTTTTCATAAAGTTTTCTTAACATTTGAGGTTTAAAAGAAGACATTTCTACATAAAACTAATAACCAAGAGTATTTTTTTGAGAACCGGGTCAAAAAAGTTATCGTCTGTATAAATGGCATGCGAAAAATCAAAAGCAGATGATTTTTATCTCGAAAACCGTAGGACTTTTACTAAACTGAAGTTCCAGCATTCAGTAGGACGGGATCTGAGCTATCGACAGTTGAAGGATTATCCATTCATTACGGGACATCCTGCATGTAGTTTCAAAATGTTGTCCTCCTTTTTTATCGCGTAGCTGGGAGGGCATTCAAATGTTCTTGAATCTTGATATGTGGTTTGCACGTTATATTATTAGATCAATGGAGTAGAAGTTTGTGGCGCCACGAAAAAGTATCTGTTTCCGATGCGGTTTGCTATAAAACGTTCGATCACTTTGCAATTTTGTACTGTGTGTTGTACATTGGAAAAGGTGAAAAATGATTACAATTATCAAAAGAGAACAAATATCGTTGAGAGACCACGCCGAGCTGCCGGACCTTTTTTTCAGACGGCGAATGATGGTCTTCATAATCACCTTTTTTCATTATTTTGAACAAAAATCAAGTTTTTTAACAATTGAATATATTTTGATACCCAAACACGAAGAGAACGATATTACTTTTTTGGAAAATGTGCTTAATAGCAGATAAAAATGGTTTACGAAAATCTACACTTTATAGTTATATAACGACCTAGTTGTGGCATTATGCGACTTATGGTATTGAAGTTCGCATCGTTGGAATGCAGTGAAATTGGTTTTTTTTTTTTTGGCAAGCTCCAAACTTTTGTTTTTTGCAGTTTAGGCTTCAATCACTGAAATATTTTTGAAGATCCTTATTGAGTATCTATAACCTAAAACTGCCAAAGGAAAGTTTAGATATTAATGAAAATGAATAAACAAAGAAATAAAGAAGGATTTTGGTTGCGTCTCAACGATGCAAACTGCAACAACATGGCGAATGTTCTAAAAAAAAATTGAATGGCTTCGCGGATGCTAAGGTATACAAGTATATTGAATTCAAAGAGATTTTTTTATTTTGGGTAATCCAAAAAGGAGTTCGAGATGAACCTTTGGAACCTCCGACAAGAAAGGTCCAGCAGCTCGGGACGATATTGCCGATGATTTCTTACCCCTTCCTAAGGGGGCGTACATAAATTACGCAACGCATTTGGCGCCTGGCATTACGATCTACGTACGTGCGGGGGGGGGGCGAGATTTGCGTTACGTCGCGATTTTTAAAACCGCCAGAAATAGCAAAATTTCTGCATGTTGAGGTTTTTTATTTTAAACTCATCGTTCAGAATAGATGAAGTGCTCTTATTATTTTGAGAAATATAATTCAAATGAAAAACCGTCATATCGCCCGCGCCTTGATACTTTAATGTAAGTATCAATATTCTGGAAAAAAAACAGCTTTATATCAAGAAAAAACCGAACGAAAACTTTGATCGCGATCTTCTCGAAACTACTTTTTTCGACCTTGTCTCAGCGAATACTCAAAAATGTATCAACCGATTTTCACTTTTTAAAAAACATTTTTGTAATCGTAGTGACTGACGTTCTACGTAGCCGATTTTTTCAATTTTGATCGTTACTATCTTTAAAGATTGCTTGAGTACAAAAAAAGGCCTTGAAGATAAAAAAAAATGTCCAAACTGTCGGCATTTTGTATAAAAAAAAAACCAAAATAAAAAAACGGCTACGCATAACGACAGCTACATTTGCATCGATATCGATAAATTGTTGACTTTTTATTTACAGATAACCTTTCATAAAGATATCGATGGGACAATGAAGAGAATTTTTTTCGTCGCCAAATCAGGGTTAAAAAAAATTGATAAAAATTGGTATAAAACTAGATGAATATACACTTCATAAAATGAGTATAAACCCGATCCTTTCATGATTAGTTATTCCTTTGGGGGAAAAACGCAATTATTGATGACAAAGCACCCGTTACGTAACGGAATAGGGGGGTGGGGTTCAGGCCAAGCGTTACGGTTCTGTTACGTGGGGGGGTCAAAATTTGGGCAATTTTGCGTTACGTTATTTATGTCCGCCCCCTTAATGTACTTGAACGCGACATAACATTGCAGTTTGATCGAATTTTCATTATTTTTACAAACCGCAACTGAAAGTTACATGCTTTTTCGGGCTGTCACAGTATTCTGATTCCTTAAGGGAGGGAGATTCACCATGTAATTTGCCTCAAAATCCCCGTCATTAAGGGGCGGAGGGGGGCAGGCGAGAAAAAAGTTGCTGATTTTCATGATTCTTTTTTAAAGGAAAGATTTCTCCATTTTCGAGACTTAGGGTATTTTTACTTGAACGTAGGGTATACTTACATGGTATTTGTTAAATAGTCTTTAAAAATGGCGGAGGTATGTCTTCCCTTTCGGCACGGTCTTCTAAACGGGTTGCGGCGGATGTTGTCAGACGGCGTGACACGTAGAGTCGTCGGGACGAATCTGAAAAAAAAACCAACGAAGATTTCTCTGTCACTAACACTCATACGTAGAAAATGAACCAAGAAAAACTAACAAAAATTGAAAATCAATTAAATGATACGCTTCGAAACAAAAAGATTGAATTTTCCGAAAAAAAGTGGCTTTATTTTGCAATTTAAAAACATCCTTTTTTTTCAAAAACATTTAGGGTTATGTAGGGCCAAGGTTAGAAAGATTTATACCAAATTTCATCAGAAGTCGATTACTCTCTTAGCTATACGTCACGCCAGTCTTCAAAATGCAGTTCAGAAGACCGAGCCGTTTTTAAAGATTATTTTCGGAAGGTGGAATAAGTTCTCGCCGTTCTTTAGCAAATATTAATGCTATATTTGAAAAAATGATTCCTAATGCTTTCAAATGTTTCGAAGGTGTTGTTTGATCAACTCATAAAGATGCTGCAAGTTCATTTCAAAAATCATTATTCTCGAAGCGTCTAAACCAATATCTGCATGTTGTTTCCGGCAGAGCATGGCCGCCGTAACTCTCAACAAGCATTCTGTGTGCCTCAGCTGCACATTAACAAAAAAATTAAGTCGTGCAGTACAGTTCCCCGCAAATGCGCTTTTTCGCAGCGAAATTTGATATGTTTAACGCTATTGAA
Organism: Ophion costatus; assembly: GCA_951751655.1. Lineage (NCBI taxonomy): Eukaryota > Metazoa > Arthropoda > Insecta > Hymenoptera > Ichneumonidae > Ophion > Ophion costatus. Next base: position 36,486,139 of record OX632358.1, read on the forward strand.
AAAAAGTTGTTTACATTTCGGCAAAACGACATACACTGAATTTCAATATGTAGTGTTCAATATGTTCAAGTTCAATATGTAGATTGCTTTAAGTTCAATATTTCAATAGTTCAAGTTGCTTTAAGTTCAATATTTCAATAGTTCAAGTTCAATATGTACTTCTTTAAAGATGCGTCACCATCTTAAACTACACGCTCGCAGTTCTGGTAACGCCATCTGTTGGAAAACAGCGAGAACTCCTTCAACGTCCTAATAATTAAAAAAAAACACCATGTAACAACCAAAAGTAGTAATAAAACATACCCTAAGTCTAAAAAACGATGAAGATATATATATATATATTTTTTTTTACTTCCATCCGTACAGGGCCCTTCCTCCTTAATACATTCCCAACCATATTCCACTTGATATGCCCTGATGAAGAAATATTCCTTTGACAGAAACAATCACGACCATCAGCATTTTTTTTCACGCCTAAAGGTATGTCCCCCCTATAGAAACGAGCATGCAGAATATCGTGTGTTTTTCTTCAGAGCATAATAATCCGTTGGGAACCACCGTTGGAGGGACGAAACGGCATTATAACTGGCTACAAGATCCGTTATCGACGCCAGGACAGGCGTTTCCACACGAACACAGTGACCACGGAGGGCAATCAGCGCGACTACACTCTGAGCGGCCTCGAGAAACGTGGCGTTTATCACGTACGTATGTGCGCCCTCAACGTTAACGGCACCGGGCCTTGGACCGAATGGTTGAGCATCGAGACCTACGAGAACGACCTCGACGAGTCTATCGTGCCGAACGCGCCGAGCAACTTACGAAGTGAGTTCAAACTTGCTCTCCGCTCGACACTCTCGGCTATTGTTATTTCGTATTTTCAACGTTCCTTCGTATGCCGTTGCGAGCTTTCACGATCTACTTCACTGTTACTTTTACCCCGTGCTTGTTACTTGGCTACTCGCCAATTTCGGCCTCATTGTTACAAATACTTCGATACTTTTCGAACACCTTATTGGAACCGCTTTGCTTCCCGCGAACGCAGCGAAAGCGAACGCGGACTCGATATCAGTCTGGTGGAATCCTCCCAAGGACGACGGTATCAAGGTTCGCGGCTACAAGATCGGCTGGGGCAAAGGCTTTCCGGACGTCTACACCCACGTGCTCGACGGCAAGCAACGTTTCTTCACCATCAACAACTTGGGTATGTTGCTTCGAGGGGCTTTAACTCAATGTGGATCAAGCGAGTTGGTTATGTTATCGAAAAAAAATAAAAATGTCAAACAGAATTCGTTTTAAAGGAAAGTGGCGGAAGAAAAAAGTCGTGTACAGTGAAATAAAGGCTCTCGCATCAATGGCCGAAGCCAATAAGAAAAAATGTGTTGGAGTCGTTGGAAAAGAACACTCGACAAGCACGCTATGTGATGGGAGACGTATCTATGAAAAAAAATATTTGCGTTCTAAATATTTATATTTTATATTGGTTATGTTATCTTCATCAACAAATAAAAGTGTTGGTTAACTGATAACTAATTAGAAATTTTGTTCGATTAATATTCACTTCCAAATAAAACTTTGTGTTGTATTATTTTTAATATGCCGTGCAAACGTACGTCCTTGGATACGTGGAAGGATGCGGTGTTGCCATATATCTTCTTATTATCGAGGACGCATATTTTTTACGAGAATTTATTCTGTCTTTACTGAACGTTTTTAGAAAGCGAGTGTCACGAAAACATTGCGATTGCAGAACCGCAGGCCGAGTACGTGATATCGTTGAGCGCGACAAACGAGGCCGGCCAGGGTTCACCGGCTTACGCGAATGTTCGGACCACCGAAAAATCTGCGCCCGAATCGGTGACTCCTTTGCCACCACCGATAGGCCTCAAAGCGATCGTTCTCACCGCCAACAGAGTCGTTCTCTACTGGACCGATATGTCCTTGTCGAAGAGCCAGGTATTTTTCGATACACGATGTCTTTCGAGAAAGAAAAGACATTGTGACATTTTTTTATTTTTGCTTCCTTGTTGAGAAAACTGTAAATACATTTTTTTTGGAGGTTTTAATGGAAACGAAGCTCTCAATGTTGGAAAACGTCGAAAAATTTCGCTAGTTTTTCGGATTCCTGGCTGAATTTTTGTACGCCAATCGTGTATCTTAAGAAGTATAGTCTGAATGAATTTAATGAAGTCGGTAGAGAGGTTTAGATTTAACGTTCTGATGGGTGGCAAAGTGTTTCGCGAAATCTGGTTTAATTTCCTTACCGAAATACAGTAACGTATAAGGTATTTGTCGATAAAATTTTGTGAAAATCATTGCAAGGCTTTCGAAAGAGTATGAATTTGCAAAAAAAAACGATGTAACTCTTTCGTAATCTAAAATACCCTACACCAATGTCATCATAATTAATTATTGATAATGATAGGCCTCTGACACGGTTACCAAACTATCGTGTGACACAAGATACGTCAGGATTTAATTTTAATACATTTGCGGCAAAGATTCGCACTTAAGGGATCGTCGCAGTGTAACGAGTCGAAAAATAGCTGATTTTCGCGATTTTTTTTCGATTGTTAAAATACGCTGATCGATCTGATCTTTTAATGTTAAATCAAAGTGACTTTAAACTCGTGAAAAACAGAAAATACATTTTTCAACGTTTGTTTATATTTTTTTACATGGTGTACACGGTTGTGACCGTGAATATTATCTGAAATTATCTGAATATTTGTCAAAAGATGATTAATCAATATGAAAAGCGCTGCCTTACTGTGGAGGTTTTAAAAAAATCAAAATTGACAAAATGGCGACGGTTTGAAAAAAAGTCTCGAATTTAGCCTATTTCTTCGACAGTTTTTCGTTCAATAAGTATGATGATTTAAAAAAAGCTTCCATAGCAAGATAAAGAATGGCGTGAAAAATGTTGTGAAGAAAAATAAAACAGCATGTTTATAACCGTCTATACTATCGGATAGTGCAAAAAAAATCGATTCGTTAAAAAAGTTATACTGTGATGATCCCTTAAAGGAATTCTCAAAAGACCGTTCGTATGCTATGCCTTTTTATTCATTTTCGCTATCTGCACGAATTTTTACACGCACATGGTTACGGCATACAGGTGTAGAAAAAAAATGTGCCAATTGACATAATCTTATATGAAGAATTGGATTTTACGAATGCGATCCCGCCATTAAGGACACTTTATCAGCGAAATCAAGTATCAAGCAAGTACCGCGCAATTTTCCAATTTTTTTCCTTTCTTTTTTCAAAACTCCCAGTACGTGCCCGACAACCGTTACTACATCGTACGTTATACGCCGTACTATCCGAGCGTCAATCCGCGCTACAAGTACTTCAACGCGAGCGACCTGAACTGCATGATAAACGATCTGAAGCCGAACACGCAGTACGAATTCACGGTCAAGGTCGTTAAGGGTAGGCGCGAGTCACCCTGGAGCATGGTAGTATTGAATCAAACGCAGGAAGCAGCTCCTGCCTCGGCACCACGTGATCTTACGGTTCAGAGTAACGAGGAGCGCCCCACCGCGGTCATACTCCGTTGGCAACCTCCGAAACAACCCAACGGACAAATAATAGGTGACATTCAAATAAGTTTGTTATATCTGATCGATTATATGATTAATCTGTTCCGTCGATCAACTTTTTCACTCAAATTGACTGTCAACTTTGGAGTTTTTCATTTTGGTCTTTTAGTTATTGAAATTAAGAAGATATTATATTAAAATCGTATAAAGAATACGAATATATTAGAGCAATGAAGATATTGATAGATGAATAAATATAATTGAAAAATGTGAATGAAAATATCAGAAATATATTATTATTATCGTTATCAATTTAATGTTTTCAATTAATAAATATGATTTTAAATTACATGAAAATATCGGAAATATATTATTATTATTATCGTCATCAATTTAATGTTTTCAATTAATAAATATGAATTTTAAATTACATGAAAATATTAGAAATTATTATTATTGTTATCGTTATCGTTTTAATTGTTCGAATTAATAAATATGAAATTTAATTACGTGAAAAATATGAATTCAACATATTGTGATAATAATGCAATATTATTACAACAACAAAACGAAAAATATGAATAAAAGTATAATTCATTGTTATCACGATTATTTTATACTAGCAAACCGACCCGGATTTCGATTTAATTCGTACACAAATAAATCGCTCAACCGTCGAAGCTTAAAATATTTCTTTGTAGGCGAAGCTAGTCGTCTTACCTCCGGACGCCAGCACAAAAAGACACCACTCGAGATTTTGTTTGGGTTTGTTTAATTAGCACGCGATAAATGTAACGTTTTAGCTTGCGATATACCGCGACATCGAACGCGTAAGGATAAAATAGACTTTTTCGACTCCGCTCGATTTTGTAGTGTCGCTTAACCCACACGAATAATTAACACGCTGCAGAGGGCAAATAATATACACGTTTAATACTCGTGAAGATGAAACGATTTATTTTAATAGAGATTTACATTTTTCAACTAATAAATCCACCCTGAGATCTGATTAATTTTTATTTTTTTAAACGCAAAAGCAGTCACTGTGGCTCACGCATAAAAGTCGGGTATATACGGTCATGTACTTTCGTCTAGACCTACAATTTCCCTATACATTGCCTTATTGTGCATCTAATAGTTTTTCCAGCGTTTGCCACAAAAGCGCCCAGGCGGTGATATTTTCTGCGGCTACGTTGACACAATTGGCTGTATCCGATTAAGTACACGTGATAGATAAATGTTTCCTATACCTCCCTCCATAACTATACTTGAAGGACTTTCTTTTATACCGTGCATCGATGCTGCTACTGATTCATTCTACAAACCCGGAATATTGTTTCAATAACGTTTATTTTCTTACAGGATACCTTATATCGTATTCAACCGACATCACGAAACGCGATCGAGACTGGCTTGTGGACGGAATGCTGGGTAACAAGACCGAATACGTCGTCCGAGGACTAAAACCGAGTACGACTTATTACTTCAAGATACTGGCGCGAAACACCAAGGGATACGGACCGTTTTCTTCGACGGTCACGTTCAAAACGTTGCCGAGTAAGTAACGTTCCTGTAGTGGCAATATGAGAGAAAGAAAACAGAATAAATTGATCAAATGCACATTTACTTTTGAGAAAACGTATGCGAATTTTGTTCGCACATATTTGAGTGACGTAAAATGGATTGTTGCGTTGGTAGATAGAGCGTTGATCTTACTTTTCTTCAGACCTAATGTAGTTCTCATTTCACGTATATTTTGAATAGATCGATGTTGAACTTTCGATGTCCCGTTTGAGTTTGTTACTTTTTCGTTGTTTTTTTTTCGTTCTCATCACATCGTACACTTTTATGAATCGTTAGGACTATGAAAAGGATCCTTTTTCCTTGTTTATTTTGTTATCCGTATTTTTGTTTTCGTGTATACACACCGGCACAGGAATGCTAGTTCTCGTAATGTATATTGTTTTTTTGTTTCTTTTCATTCGTTTGAATCACCGCTAGGCAATGGCATGGATATCTATGACGAAGTGCATGGTCGAGGTAAGAACTCGTTCACGATGATTTCCTCCTTCACTCGAGCCTTACCCTCTTTTCCCTTTAGGCAAGGTGAAAGCCGCTCGGTCGGTAAAGTACCGGTGTGCACTTTCCTTCAAGCGATTTACAGTTTTGGAGGAAAAAAAATGAAGAGAACTTTATCGTCCTTTCGAAGTGCAAAATAAAGTCTTCCCTTTTTCCGATACGCCAGTCAGAAAAGCGGGAGAAGGATTTCCAGCTCTCGCCTCTCTCACTCTCGTATGTCACGTGCTACATCTTTCACTTTGCCTCAACCTTTTGCGCAAATCCCCCACGGAATCCCGTTAAAGGAGATTCCTAGCTAGCAGCTCGGAGGGTTGACCCGGCAATCCTTAAGGGGCTACATCCACCTAGAGGCCCGAAAAAATGACCCAATTCTGATTTCTTTTCGGGAAAACCGTTGATGAAAAAGAAACGCACTTTTTAAAAACACAAAGCTGCATATTTGGAGAAACTTAAAAAAAATCACATACAAATACAGAAAAAGAACAAAAACATGGCCGATCATGAAATTTTATTGGCGACATTTCACGGTGGACACTCTCCAGCTCAAACGGTCCATCTGAAATCTAAAAACCAAACGGCCCATTCAAGTTAACAATTAAGACTTGTTGACGATCGTCGATTTTGAAAATCGTTTTTTTTTTAACAGAGTGGCGACGAATAAAACTAGCATACAAAATCTCTGAAAAAAAAATCGTCACTTTTACGTAACTATCAAGCCTGAAGGAGCCTGAATTAGAAGGTCCAAAGGGAGCGTTTTTTCGGGAATTTTTTTAGAAGGGAGAAACTCAAGTGAGTAGTTTAAAAAAGTGTAAACATTCAGGTATCTTTTCATGGATATTTGAAACTGATTAAAAAAAAATTCAACATGAAACATTCAATGACTGCAGACTTAGCAGCCTATTGACTGAGACAACAAAAATCAATAAAATTTTTGTCATATTTTTCTTCTGGGTGAATTAAGCAATAGCTGAAAAAATCGTGAAATTATAACTTTTCTCAAGTTTGAGAGAAAAAAACACTTCAACGTGCGATAAAAATTATTTAAGGCGTTACCCCCACTTGTAGCGCAAAAAAAAGGCGTCTTTCATGAATTTTTTTAAAGAAAACTACAAAACTTTTTCAATCGATCAATATACCATCTTAAAGAACACATCTTGAAGAACTTGCAGTAATTTTTTTATTGAAAAATATTACATCGTTTAGTGGCAAATGGCCGTCAATGAAATAATGTTTTTATATACATGGTTTGCGGTGACCAACATTGCGGCGAAGTGGATCATTGAAAAAAAAATGCGGATGGATTTAGTCAAATTTAAGTATAAACTAGTCTTTAATCGAAGGATTTTAAAAAATATTCATTTTTCACAAAATGGCGGACAGTCAAAGTTAATGGTTCGATTTTAATGAAAAAAAACGGCTGTTTTTTGGCTAGAAAACGGCCATTTTTTTCGAAAAAAAAAGTCGAACGATTAAAGACTACATTTTTATGTATTAAATAAGCCTGCAAAATTTCAAGAAGATCGGCTCATTAGTGTTCGAGTAATCTTGGTCACCGACTTCAGAAATGCCATTTTGAGAAAAACGCGTTTAAAGTTTCAATTTCAGTTCTTCAATTCACGGATTCTTCTCTTTCAACGCTCATATCTCAGTCAATTTTGTTCGGATCGACTTTAAATTTTCAGGACATATTCTCAGATACTTATACTTCAAAAAAATGCAATAAAAAAATCGATTTTTTCAAAATCGCAAGTGGGGGTAACCCCTTAAAAAGACTTAGACTATGATTTTAACGACTTTTTTTATTCACTTAGACGAGATTTTCGTACTGAAAAAAATAAACTTCGGTTTGATTCAATAGGTCATTCAGTTTTTTTGCCATCACGCCCGCCTATTTGGAAAAATCGTGAAAATGCAAACTGGAGAAAACGCGCTTCAAAGTCTTTCATAGGAAGAAATATCAATATCAAATATCAATCGCTTCTCTACCTTTGGCCTTGTATCTTTGAAAATATTTACAATTGGCCTTCTGTAACTTTGTAAATATATTCTTGGATAGTTTATCTATCCATTTAAGCAATAAAAAAAAAACGATTTTTCGCACGTTCCAATCCACGCTCCGGGCTCGAAAAATGAGGATCGATTTTAAAAAAATGGGTCGTCAACCTTTAAATGTTTCTCATCGTATCTCCTGCAAATTTGGAAACACTCCATGAAGTGGCTCTCGAGATATCGTGTCCACCGACTTTGAAAACAGTATCATCTGCCGGCGGCAATGTTTTTTCTGTTTTTCTGTATTTAAAAAAAAATGATCTCATCATTCACCTCTGTGTTTAAAAAAATGCGTTTCTTTTTCACCAACCGTTTGCCAGAGTTTTTTTTTATGAATTTGGCCATTTTTTGGTCTTCCTGGTGTTGCATCTGCCTAAATACTTGTCCTTTTTCGCGTCTGTGGTGCCTAGGAAACAGAAAAATTGGTCACAATGTACGATGTACATTGGAGAGCATCTTTTTCTGTCGCTAGGGTGCGACACAATTGTACAAACGAATATTTTAAAGTCCTTCGCAATGTTAAAACAATTGTGTGACGCGTGTGCGATTATCTCTGAATTCAGACGGACGAGGTTTATCGGGTATTCTCATCTACATAATCGTCGGATGCACCATCGTACTGGTCACCGGGATTGCGGTGGTCGTCGTGGTGGTTTGTTGCCGCAGGAATCCAGATTCCCCGGAACGAAAGAAAGGGTAAAACAAGAGAGAGAAACGATTGTTCTCCCGATTCTTCCGGATATGGATATTTTTATCATTTGGATTACGCGAAGCTCATTTACGGCTGACTGTTGAACGTTCGATTTTTGTTTCCCCGGCAAAACGAAGGTACATGAAAGACTCGAATCAAAAGACCAACATAAAGCCACCGGACCTGTGGATCCATCACGATCAGATGGAATTGAAGGCGCTGGAAAAAACGTCGGTGAACGGCGAGGCCTCGACGAGCGGCGTCGTCAGTAACACTCTGCCGAGATCGGGCAATCAGGATTATTCCCAGGAAAGTGTCCCCGTGAATTCCAGCTCTCTCGACAAACGTACATACGTGCCAAGCTACATGGGTGAGTTTTTCGAATCGAAAATAGCCCGAGGAGAAACTATAAAGACCCACTTTTTCATCACTTTGTTCCAATATATTTGACGATTATTTTTATATAGTTTTCGATCGTTGGAAAATTCCGAGGAACAAGGCTAAATCTCTTCTCGTTAAAATTTCATTTTCGATCTCGTGCACATTTGTTTATCGTTTGTTTTTACATTTGTTCTTTGCTTTCTTTCTCTCGCGGTAATTTGCATCGCGAAAACAAAAATTTAGGTAACGCGGACGAAAAGTGCTCGACCCTGACCCGACAGCACAGTCGCGGCGGTGGTCACAGTAAGCCAAAGCTAATTGCACTTCCGGTCGACGGTGGTCAGTTGCATCAACGTGAGTAACGGGCCTGCTTTATGTTCGATTCTTATTGTTCATTTCTTTTCTCGCATTCTGAATAATCCTCAGTCGACCAGAGTCGATAATTCTTGCTCGAAAGGGCAGCTGTCAACGGGGTCATCCCATGTGACATGTTTTTTTTCGCTTATTTGGGATTTTTTCATGGACCATTGAAACACACTATCTTCGAATTTTTACTGCATATTTATTAACATTTTGAGTCCCTCAGAATTTTATCAAACAAAAATAACGAGTTGAATCGACCTCACACCGTTCGGAAGACACTCATGGGTGAAAAAATTTGGTTGACGGCTGCCGTGATTCTGGAGGTTTCGCTCGTCTGAAAAAAAAATCGAACGGCATTTTAATTCGTAGACCTGAGGCTATCGCCGCAACTAGAGTAAGGTACAAGTATCGAAAATTGAATTTTTGGCAGGGTTTTGAAAGTTAAGTTCCAAGTTGCGTCATTTTTTTCGACCTTTCAGCTTTAAAAAACTATGGCAGATATCAGAAATATTCTAGTTCGGGTGGCAACTATAGATGTGCTGGCTATACCATGAATATTTGAGCGAAATCGATTCAGTTTTTGACATATCATGGAAGCCAATTTAAAAAATACAGTTTTAAGAAAAACGCGTTTCAATGGTCAAGTAGGATTTACACAAAGAAAATGTCGACTCATCATTAGTCTGCTGTGCTATATAACAGACACACATTTTTTGCATTTTGTGCCGGCAACATTTTTTCGATTTTTTGTACCTGTCACATGGGATGACCGTCTTAAAAGGACGGTCGGGCGTTTCGCACGATTAATGTTGAAGGGCGCTGATTTTTTTTTAGGCGTTCATGCGCTCGATGAAAGTGTAGCTCCGAAGTTTCGATAAATTCTTGTACCTAAATCGTTCTCAAGGGGGGGAAATTAAATCTAGGCAGTTTGGCGTAGTTGTTTTTATGAAATTTTTCTTCGCCAGCCTATTTAGGCAATTCAACAATCGTCGATGAAACGCTTGATCTTCCTGAATCGTCGTATTGATAGACGGAAAAAAAATGAAAAATCGAGCCGATGTGAAGCGCAACTACGATGTTATAACGTTATGCGTTGATCGACAGCCATTGCGACCGCAACGCCAGTTGTGAACGGAAGCATGTCACAACCGACGATCCACGGCTCTTGCAGTGACGTACCATCGGTGAGAACGAATTATCCGCGGACCGTGGCACAGTACAGTCTCAGCAGGGCCCACATAACTCTCGAGCCGACGCCGGAATCCAGTCCGGATTCTTGCTCGATGCCAAGCACTTACGAGCCGCTTCAGAGTCAGGTAAAGACTCTTCGTTTCGAAATGCCACTTCTTTTTTATCTGAGAGAGCGAAATCCTTCATTTGCCAAAAAGTATTTCTACGAAAAACGCCTGATCGTTTTTTTTTAGCGAATACGAAAATCAGTAATAGGTTTTAGATGATTTTAAGGGGTTAGGCTACTGTGTCGATAAAAAAAGTCAGTGATATTGGATAAAAAATAATTTTGAGGGAATAAGATGATTGAAAAAGCGTTTGAATATTTATTTGGATGTACTTGTACAGGTCTACATACATTTGTATGTACACCCGGCGATTTGAAACAAAAAAAAAACAGTTTTTCCTTAAAATAGATAATATTGGCTAGGGCTTGATCGAGCTTTTTTTGTTATTGTGTTTCGATTATCAACAAAAAGTAGTTTTTTTCATTTTCTTCCGAGTAAAAATGACATTATTGTTAATAAGTAATGAGAGAAAAAATGTTGAGAAGAAAAAAGTCGGTCAAGACTACCATTGCACTGAATGAATGTACAAAATTTCGATTCAATCCGTTCATTAGATGTCGAGAAATTTTGAAAAACATGGTCCTGAGAAAAACGCGTTTAAAGTTTTACTAGCAGTTCTATCGTTGTAATCGCAAGTTTGCCTCCGATCTGCGATTCCTGCATCCTATGTGGAACCTTCCTCTTCAATGTGAGTTGCCCAAGGCGACGGACGCGAGTGCCGAAATGTTTAAAGTAGCCGAACACCTTAAGGAAGTTCAACGTTTCAGAAATACGATTTTCATGCCATAGCTACCTAGAAATTATAATGTCGATATAAACTTTTGTAAGGGAATTCAATATTGCAACTGTTTTATTCTTGCATAATTACTTGCGTAATTTACTGCTATTGCCATTCATCATCTGGCACATTTACCGAACTAGTCTGTGATAAAAGATATAACAGGATTTAATTTCGATAAAATCGTGGAAACGATTCGATCTTAAAAAAAGTTCGGAATACTAAAGGAACTTTTGCAAAACGGTATTTTTATCGTAGAACGTTCTCAAAATTCAAAATGCCTAGATAAGTTCCTGTACACAAAAGCTTATAATGCAATATTTATCATAATAACGACATTTTTTACCTCGCATTATTAAAATACAATTTTGGAGGAAAAATTGCGATTTAGCAGCTCGCAAATTACGCCCTCGTTATTTTATTTTGCTCACAAAGCGCCCGTTATGAAGAGACCAATTTTAAAAACTTAGAAACCAATTTTGAAAACTTAGGAATCAATTTTGAAACATTTAGAAACCAATTTTGAATAGTTGGAAACCAATTTTGAAAAGTTGGAAACCAATTTTGAAAACATAGCAACCAATTTCAAAAACTTAGAAACCAATTTTGAATAGTTGGAAACCAATTTTGAAAAGTTGGAAAGCAATTTTGTAAAGTTGGAAACCAATTTCTAGAACTTCGAAACCAATTTTTAGAACGTAGAAACCAATTTTGAAAAGTTGGAAACCAATTTTGAAAAACCAAACAATGCAGGGCAAAATAAAATGATAAGGAGGCTAATGTGCATTTTTTTCGATCAGATTTTATGAATCGTCCATACGTCCTGGATACGACACATCATTCGGTCACATTTATTATTTCCAGATCTCTTACGGTCCAACGGGGCAGGCGTACACATCAGGCAGCCCCTACGCGCCAGGCCACTACGTGAGCGGGAGTCAATCGGTCACGTCGAGCGGTCCTCTCGGCGAGGCTATCGGCAGTGGCAAGAGACTTCAGGGCCACCCCTTGAAGAGTTTCAGCGTGCCAGCACCACCACCGCAATCCGCCCCCTCGACACCGGCGCAACAAAAACACGGCGGTATGAACAGCGAATAAAAATGTGCATTTGAAAGAACTCGTTAGAAAGTAACTTCCACGAATTCAATTCGTTCGCGCCCACCTATTGGATTTTAATGTTCACAGTTTGCAAATAAAAAAACGTATAAATTGTATGAAACATTTGCGACTTTGCGTGCACGGTAGTCATTTTTATGACGATTGTTTCACAGGCACCCAAGTGACAGTGAGGCCGACGATTTCCGGCAGTCCGTACAAAAAGGTACCGGGCGCGACGCCGAGCCAGTTGACGAAAAATCGTCTCGCATCCGTCTCGAATCCTTCCCACACGGCCGAAGAAATCGAACGTTTGAAGGTATTTTTTCTTTTTTGCACTTTTTCGCAGATGGATATAAAGTATAAAATGTACGCACGGTAGATGATGAAAGCTCGAAAGGGCTTGGAAAGTAACATTGGGAAAAAAACCACCCATATGAGATAGTTTGCCCAGTAATCTTCACCTCAAGTAGATCGCTCGACTTTGCAAATTTACGTAGCTGGACTTGGAAAGTGAGCAAAAGTTATTTTAAGTAATTGAATCAGTTTTTTTTATCACGAAAAAGACCGTCGTTGTGAAATTCTCGTGCCTGGTACCGGGAAAATATTTCGCAACGTTTATAAGACGCTAAGTACGGGTCATGCCGCCATGACGGTTGGTCTATTGATCGCCGTGTGAACGTCACACTAAACGCCACATGCCTTCAAACTGCATTAACTAATTGTGCAAAGGTCCGGAGGCGTTTGTCGACTCGATTGTGGCTCCATAGAGGACTGCGGAATAATTTTTAGTCACTCCCAAACTTTTTGCTTTTTAGTAAAACATTTGCCAAACTTATTTGATGCATAAACATGGTGATCACTAGGATACCCGACGACCACTGTGCCAACCATCTTATTATATGTGCATACGTATTTATAACTTATCTTTCAATTTCTACCTTCTACGTTTCAGCCTTCTTATAGCACCGAGGAATTGAATCAAGAAATGGCGAATCTGGAGGGTCTCATGAAGGATCTAAACGCCATAACAGCGTCGGAATTCGAGTGCTAGAAATAGGCTCTTCCAATTCCCTGCCGAAGCTATGCTGCTGACTCAACTTGTGCGTGCCATGCTTTCCTTTTTTTGTTGCGTTTTCCCGTAGCGTGAGGAAAAAGTGCAATCAGTGGCAGATTGTAGAGAGATGCACGAGTGGAATGTGCTTAGAGAAGGAAAAGAGGAGGCTAGTTCGTCGGGTAAAACGACTACGTATACACACGCACGCATTCGCATACATGTATTTTCTCGCTGCGCGAGACAAGACTATCGACGCGCTGCGGGAGCGCGACGAGCCGTAAAATCGACCCACCGCTTTGAGAGTCGGACTCAAACCGTAAACTTGCCAATTTTTAGATAGTACACTTAATGAAATGGAGGCCTAAGGGCGGGGAAGAGTGTAAAGGGGTGATAGAAAAAGAAACGACAAAAGCGTTGCGCCTTCTCGCGGTCTCAGACCCTCCGTGACTAGCAAATAATTATGCGCGACTTCCGGTCACCGAATAGAAACAATGAGACAAGGCGAGATAGAGGATTCAACGGGGAAAAAGAGGCGAATGAGCAAACGAAAAAAAAAAAATCGTACGTAGCTAAGCTACAACGACTGCCATAGGTAATAAGTCAGAGAAGCGAAACGAACTCGCTCGCCCAACGAACAAAAGACGAACAAGAAAAGAACCCACGACAGCGAAGGACAAAACGCGCCCGAGCATTGAGACTTTCCTATTTTTATATCAGCGCCTGCGTCGAAGTCGTTGCTGAGCCTCGCAGCTTACGACGTTCGGAAACGAGCACTAGCGTAAAGAAACGGGATGCGAGAAAAGTCACCGAGGTTAAAAGTGCGCGTTTGTACGTGCTCGCGCGTAATTGCGATCTTCCTTATTTCGTAATTACTCGAGACAATCGTGAACTAACGTAATGACGACGAAAGAAAGAAATCTCATTTTCTGCCATTTGTTTTTAAGTTCGAATCCACGTCTTCTTTTAGCTTAAATTTGATACAACCGCAATCGCAGTTGCATCAACCACGAGACGCGAGTATATTCTATAAGGAGTTGAAAGTTTTTCTACAGAGTTTTTTTTGTACTACGGTCGAGATTAAGGAGGGTCGAGCGTTTCGCTGACGAACGTTTGATTGGGCTACTGTGACGAGCCGGAAATCAGGGTTAGTTACAAAAATTAATTCTCATAAAATAAGTAAGATGATTGAAAAATCGTTTGGACATTTATTTGTATGTACATTAACAAAGTTGTTCACCAAATTTCTTTAAAAATATTTATAATTAAAGAAGTTATAAACAATCTCACGAAGGAACTTTGAACGTGACGAAATCGACGGTGTACTTGATTTTCGCCACTCGGTTAATCTGAAACAAAATTCGAGGTTTTTTTTTACTTGTAATAGATATCAGCTAAGACTTGACCGAGCTTTTTTCAGTTATCGCGTTTTGATAATCGAGAAACAAATTTTATTTATTTTCTTCATTTTTCGAGTGAAAATGACATTGTTATTGTTAATAACGGAAAAAATGTTGCGAAAAAGATCGATCAATACGAAACCTCTATTATAATGAGTAAGTGTACCAAATTTTACGTCAATCCGTTCAATATATGTCGAGAAATCGTGTACACCGTTTTGAAAAACATAGTTTCGAGAAAAACGCGTTTATGGTTTAACTAGCAGCTGTATCGTAATAGTACCTTCAATCTGCGATTCCTGCACCAGACGTTGAACCTCTTTCTTCAACTTGAGTTGCCTCAAGCGACAAACGATTTTTTCGGAATTTTCACAGTAGCCTAACCTCTCAAAGGATACCGATTTTTTTTTATCACGCCGATGAACATTCGAATCCAAACCTTCCGCAAGTTCCAGTACATCGTTTTTAAAAAAATATTTTTTATCTAGTCAATTCAGAATCGTTTTCTACTTAATGGCGAATTGAGCTGAAATTTTATAATCAACAAACGCGGTTGATGTGTCAGCGCGAGGCCATTAACTACGGCTTAACGTACGATTGTTCATTTTGAGGAAAAAAATGTGCCAAATTGCCTAGATTTGAAAAATAATTTCTCGAAAGTGATGTAGTGGAATGTATCGAAAGCTCGAGGTTGGACTTTTATCGAACGTATCTGTGACGTCTGAAAGAACAAACGCTTCGACCCTTCTCAAACGAACAAATGTAAGCATGAGCGAATGCAAAGCGCGAATAAAGTTTTTCCATAGTGGAAGAGACCGAGCGACACATTGGGTGCGTATGGGAAAGGCGCTTGAACGCCATGGCAGCTTCGATTCCTATCGACTCCGACAAGCATAAACGCGAACGAATGTAGACTTTAGAGTCAAACGAAAACGTATATGATTCGTTTGTGACGCAAATTTTTCTACGGAATAGTTTCGAGGGGACGTCTCCCAGTGAACGCGTATACGTATAAGAGAGAGCGAGAAATTGAAAGAGCGAAATAATTCATCGGTACAAATGAAAAGTGCGAGAACTCTCGATGATTTTTACAAAATATCGTACTTCTGTCTATTACTTGTACCGCGGTTTAAAAGTCAAAAACCCTTAGTATTACGATCTCATTGGAAATGATTATTCCTTAAGATTATTCGCCGACAATTTTGTCACTGTTTATATTATTACAGCTATTTTTTATTGCGCGTGAGAAAGAAACTGAACAAGTGTATATTAATATCGAAAGGCTGCTTGAAACGAACGAAAAAAAAAGAAACAATGCCGTGGAATCGATCGAGTCTTTCGAATTCATTCCTTCGTTGCGTTTTTTTTCCCCGTTTTCTCTTACATATTGATAATTGTGTGTATTTATATTTTCGAGTCATTTTCGTGCAAAAACTTTGTAAAAGTATTACTTTTGAAATAACGCATTACGAATATCGTAGAAGAAGCGTGCAAATGTTTTTTTTTTCGACACGTCGTTGATCGCGTTTTTCATCGTCATTCCATGCTAAATTTTCCGATCTACATATACCAGTAACGGAAAAATGAGTTGAAAAAGAACACACGGATCACTGCCAATCTTTCGTCTTCTTTTTTTTCATTCATAAACGTATCTCATCGCGACAAATTGCCTTTTTCACGCGACGCGTGAGAAAAACAAAATCGAAAATTTAGCCTATAAACTATACTGGCCTACGCGCTGTGCAAGAGACGGGCCTACCGAAAAACTTTCGGTGAAACAAAAGTATGAATTAATTTAGCCTAACTACGTACTGAATTATTATTATACGCGATATAGACGATATTTGTAAGAATATTATTACTATATACAATTAATATTATTTATCAATTGTAATCACAGGGAAAAAGTACGACAACAAATATCAAGCGATCCTGATGGAACAAAGCGACGCCGCTTTTGCAGACCACTCTGTTTCTTTTGTACGAACTTTTTCAATTTTACAGAATAATTATAGTGAGGCATTGCCTGTTGGTGATGGCCTATCGAACATTTTTTTCACATGGTCGTAGGGATAGAAGGAAATGAAAATACGAGAATGAAGAATTTAGATCAAGTCGAACTGAACAAAACTGAACAAGATTATACAATGTGCCCCTTATAATGATATACGATAAAAAGAATCACGTGTAAATAAAGAAAACGACGAGGAAGAAGCGACTATACACACCGATTGGGATAATTTTATTATTTATATCATCGACACCCCATTATAAATATTGATATTGTTGATAATATATATAGCCAATTAATTGTTAAGACGATATTTGTACGATATAATATACAAATACGATGTAACGCGGCCATCCTCACTCCCAACGACGAAGCAAAAAAAAAAGAAAAAGAAACATTCGTAACAAGTGTGTGATAATAATTTGTAAAACTTTTATTACGCGTATGATATTTTTTAAAAAATGCTATATTATTATTGTACTCCGTGTATATATATACATATACATAAATATATATATATATATATATAAATATACATATACATATACACTACACAACAAAAACACTGTAATTAGCGATGTGTATATGTATATAGCTAATAAATGATTTTATGTTCTACACACAACTACATACCTACGTTTGCTTCGTCCGGTTTCGCTCCTTTGGAATCGTCTTTGATGTTCGAGAAAAGTCTATACCGTACGGACCGTAGGCGGATGACGGGATGCTCGTGAAATATAAAACGCATGTTATTTCGTTAAATTTAACTTTATTTCACCTTTTCAAAAATCATTTTCTGTACAACTCTCGGAACGACACGCACTTCGAAGAAATTTTTTCTACTTCTGTCGCTGGATTTTTATTTATTTCACTTTTTTCGTTATATCCTTATCATCTTCTCTTTCTTCGCCTGCACACGTAGTAATCTTACAACCGAGAATTGACTTGAGATCAAATAGAAACGTTTACGAGAACGCGGCGAACAATTTTCAGCCGCGATTTTATATTTCCGGGGTATGTATATAACGCATACATACAAGAATATAGATATATGTATATATATACACATACGAGGTGAGTCACTATTAATTGGATACTCCGGAACATGCAACGTTTGAAACGAGTTGACGCATTCGAAAAAATTTGACAAACCCATTATTGGTCCTGACTTTTTTAATGTTGTTGACGTTTGTGTCGTTGTCATGCAAACATTGTTTTTACTTTTTTCTCCATTTTTTGTTTGCAAAATATCGAGGTCGGTTTGAAATTCCGAACTTTGAATGCTCCGACGGTTTGAAATTCCTAATTTTAACGTTCCGAAATTACAAGTTTCGTAAAGATCATGCCAGCGAAAGTCTACACATTGTCTAGACGAATTTCAAAATTGACGTAAAATCACTTCTTAATAAAGAGAGATTCTTGAAATAAATCGTCGGTTTATTGAAAATATCGAAACTAAAAACTTCTATAGCCGAATGTTTTTGACGGTTTTCAAATTTTCGGAGTTTTGGTCTTTTGGGTAAAATTCTTCCGAAGTTTTGAGCGTTCTGATCATTCAAAGTTCGGAATTTCGACCTGGCCCCAAAATAATTTTCGATAGTTAGGTTGTAGGTCTCTAATGAGGATCTTAAGGGGTTTGGCTACTGTGAAATTTTCAAAATCGTTCGTCGCATCAGGCAACTCAAATTGAAGAGAAAGGTCCAGCATACGGTGCCGGAGTCGCAGATGGAAAGGCAAACTTTAAACGCGTTTTTTTCGAAACTATGTTTCTCAAAACGGTGTACACGTTTTTTCGACATCTAAAGCACGGATTGACTTGAATCTTGGTACATTCAATTAATATAATAGTAGTTTAGTCTTGACCGACGTTTTTCTCCCTAACATTTTTTCTTCTTCTTTAGTCGTCGACGATGTCATTTTTCCTCGAAAAATAAATAAAAATCGGACTTTTTTTACGATTGAAATACGATAACAAAAAAGTTCGGTCAAGTCTTAGCCAACAATGTCTATTTTAACAAAGAAACTCGTTTTTTTCGTGCCAGGTCAACCGGGTAGCCAAAATCAAGTACACCGTTGAACCTTTCACGTTCAAAGGTCCTTCACGAAATTGTTTATAACTGCAATCATTGACAAGTTTTGATGAAATTTGGTACCTAACCCTGTTGATGCGCATACGAATGAAAGTCCAATTTTTTCAATCCTCCGATTCATTCCTTCAAAATTAATTTGTTCAAATAAGACTGATTTTCGTTACAGTAGCCATACCCCTTAAGAAAAATTCATTCTAGCGTTGATCGAGCTAAAAAAAGTGCAATTATAAAAAAATTCGTTGAATTTCAGAAATACAAACTTCAATATCGTCTTTTTATAGCCAAAATCAATATTTATAGTTTCCGAGTGTCGCATGTGACTCACCCGATATGTCATTCCCTTGTTGTCACACATTTAAAAGTTCTGCGTCCCAATTCTTCCACCTCAATCAAACGTAAAGTCCATTGGTTCGATTCCAATAAAAACATGAACGAATATACGTTGAACATGGTAAAATATGCAATGAGAGTCGTCGTGTGAATAAACAAATGGCAAAATGTATTTTTTTAATCGTCAAGTCAATTTGCAAAAAGAAACGACGTTCTACGAGTCGGACGGTGGATCAGTTCGACCCTGTGTGACAACGAAGGATCGTATGAGCGTGATCATGTAATTACAATACGATTTGCTAAAAATCAAGTGCGACTCAATAGTCGCACAGGGTGAATTTAATCTCTTCTACTCTTGTTTCACTTTCGTGACATTGCGCCGCGACGATGAAAACAAAAAAAGATGTTCGCTCACTTCACTATTGTGCTTTCTTATCCTTCGGCTTTGCGCTTGAGTATTTTTCTTTTGTTCGCGTCCTTCTTTTTGTTTTTCTTTCTCATCGCTCTTCCTTTTGTCTAATAAAATCTCGTGCAATCTCGAATTCCAACGTTTCTTTCGTATTTGTTTTTTTTTTTTGCTAACAATGTTGAGCCGATGATACCGTCGTTTGGGACTACAAGAATTACATAGCCTCAGTTTATAACCTCCCTAGCGAAGTTGTCCATCTGTCCAAACGAGTTTCTCCTATCTTCTTTATTTTATGTTCCTTTCAATCAAATTCAATAAATTAATCGAGGGACTAATGAAGAATTTACCAAGCCTGCGGGGTGATTTGCATTTAGTCATTACTTCGACGCTGATTAGCTTTTTTGGTCTTCGCTACTTTGCGTTCTCTACGATCAATTATGGAGAATGCAGTCGAGACAGGCTGTAGGAACTGATGATGAGACTCGAAATATTCACGAGTACATTGAATTTCGCGAATCCCGTTCAAGTGCTATCGAGATTTTTATTTACTTATCCCCCTCCGCGTTTGGACTGCTGGAGTTTGTTTTCACGATGTGCTTGAAAATTACTGTCTTTTTTCTTATTGCATTTCGGATGCTTGCCCTGTTCCCTGATGTGCATTTCGATCGAACAAACGCAAAGAGGAAAAAGAATATTGTTTGCAAGGCCGACACTCGTAATCTCGCAACGCTTCTCAAATCGTCTCGACTGATCAGCGGACAAGCGTAAAAGGTTTAAAAACGAATATATAAAATTATTAATAATAATATACATTTACATATAAATGTACATGTGTATATGTATGCGCCTATGTACTATGGCTTTCCTCATGCATGTGTGTGTATGTGCCTGTGTATGTATATATATATATATACACACACGCAAACATAACCGCAAAAACTCGCATCGCAGTAAAAAAAATTCCTCCGCGATTCCTTCTTCCCTGCGCCGCGTAAATCGCTCGCCTTCGTCGTCAGTCCATGAAACAATTAAACGGTTGTAATCGTGTGATTCGCAATGACAAATAAATTCGTAACAATTCTCTCGACCTGTACGCCCTTATTTTTCACTTTCTTCCCCGTCGAACCTCCCGATCGTTAATTCACTCTCTATTTTATGATCGAAAGTTACATCTACAGCGCCAAGTATTCTTTGTCAATCCTTATTACTGGATTTTCGTTTTACTTCTGGTTTCGTCGCAATTATGATATGTCGAGTAAATTAACAGCTATGTGGGTGATGCTTAGTTTTTTATACGTAATATCAGATATGGATAGAATGCCGCCAGTCATTGCTGTTCTCGGACCTCGAAACAAAGACTCATTCGGCACGGCAGTGCGACCCGTGTGATGATGCACTCACTCGCAGAAGCCTGCTTTTCGTCCTCTAGTTCCTTACTTTATTGAGGGTCGAACGTTTCACCGATTAACGTTAGAGGGCGCTGATTTTACTTTACGCAGACACATCCGCAGCTTCAACTTTGTGGTTTCAATAAATCCCGCTAGATCGCTTTTGAAAGACACGAAAGCATTGAGAGGTTAAGCTACGGTGAAAATGACGAACGCACGTTCATCGCTTGAGGCAACTCAAATTGAAAAGGAAGGACCAACAAATGGTGCAGGAATATGAGGTTGAAGTTTAATATTGAGGTTGAAGGTATAAATCTAAAAAAAACTACTATAATAATAAAAGGAAATAGAATGGAAAATAGAATGAAAAAAGAACTCTCGTTGCGTTCAAACGATGCAAACTTCAACGCAATGCCGGAATCGCAGGTCGAAAGTAAACGATACTATGATGGAACTGCTAGGCAAACATGAAACGCGTTTTTTTCGACGCGATGTTGTTCTAAACGGTGTACACGATTTCTTCATACGTCATGAACGGATTAACTTGAAATTTGGTACACTTATTCAGTGTTATAATAGTTTAGTCTTGAACGACAGCTTTTTTTCTTACATTTTATTTAATTAATTATTAACAATGTCATTTTTCCTCCAAAAATAAAAAGAAATCAATTTTTTTTATCATCGAAACACGATAACAAAAAAGCTCGGTCAAGTCTTAGCCAAAATTATCTATTTTGAGGAAACATTCATTTTTTGCGTGTTTGAAATCCGGTACGACATTGAAGTTTGCATCGTTGGAGAGCAACGAAATTTTGTTTCTCTTATTGGAATTTTGTTATTGGCAGATCGAAGCTACGACAGATTTGTTTAAATCCTCGTTAGAGACCGTATCGAAAAATACTTTGGATAACAATGAAAAATGGAGAGAAAGGAAATAAAGAAGAATTTCCGTTCAATTCAGACGATGCAAACTTCAACAGCATAATTCGGTACACTTGTTCAGTGTGATAGTAGTTCAATCCTTACCGACGTTTCTCTTGACATATTTTTAAAAATCAATCAACAATAACAATGTCATTTTTCCTCGAAAAATCGCAAAAAAAAATAATTTCTTCGTTTTCTTCTTGATGATTAAGGGAGCTTTCCAGTGTGAAATTTTCAAAAAATCGATTTTTTTTTTTTGCTTTATCGAATAGTATACACTCTTCCGAATATTCCCTGAAATTTTCATGCCGAAATTCAGATTATTTCGGTTACTGTACAGCATTTCTTGGAAGAAGGCAACGGAGCGCTACAGCTACAGCGAAACTTTGAACGCGTTTTTCTCGAAACAGCATTTTTCAAAACGGTGTCCAACTTGGAGGGCAGAGTTTTAAAGCTATCGAGTTGAATTTCTTACACAATATTCTTAACGTCATTGTTTATCGTGCTATGGAAGCTTTTTTTTTTTGACATCTTCCTATTTTTTTGTAAAAAAAACTGCCAAAAAAAATGCTAAAATCGATACTTTTTGTTCAAACCGGCGCCATTTTTGCAAAAAAAAAAAAAAAGCCTCCATAGCACGAAAGCCAATTATATACCGATCAATAATCTTTTTGTGTTTTTTGTTTCAGATCAAAATTGTGACCCCCAACGTGGACACCACATCCAAGTGCATTTTCTGCAACAATTGTTTCATCATTTTTATAGATATTAATTAATAAATAAATCGATCTTTAAAAAATTGTTTTGTATTCTTCAATACCCAATTAATATACAAAAAAAAAACCAGACCGATTAGATTATTTTTTCTTTAAAAAAAAAAATCGCGAAAAACAGCGATTTTTCGGGCTGTCACACTGGAAAGCTTCCTTAAAACACGATGATATAAAAGCTCGGTGAAATCTCAGCCAATATTCAAAATCGAGTACACCGTTGACCTCCTCACTTTCAAAGGTCCTTCACGAGATTGTTTATAACTTCTTCAATTATTAGCATCGTTTTCATTTCAACAACCTTGTACATATTTTCATTTCAAAAACCTTGCACATATAAATAAATGTTCAAACAGCTTTTCTATCTCACTTTTTCCTTCAAAATGATTTTTTCTTCTTCAAATAACCTCGTTTATTCGGGTCATCACAGTAGCTTAACCCCTTAAAAGCTGACCCCCCAAACCCCTTAAAAGCTGAGTGCCCGCACGGACAATCGAGTTCCAATTTAATACGAGATTTTTTCCAAGCAAATGTGTTCAATTTTTAAGCTTCTCACACTTTTGCCCAAAAGAGCCGTAGTGAAACTTGGAAGCTAAACTATTGTTCTATCAATCATAAGCGGAAAAAAAACTTATTCGTGTGTGAAAATGTCAGTATCCTTTTAGATTCATTGGTGAAACATTCGGCCACCATACGCGTGATGTTGTCGATTCCGTTAATTATGTTTAGCTGCTCTTCGTTGGATAGGATCGATATGAGGAAGAATGCTCGCTACACCGTGACAGGGACGTGAGTGCACGTAGTCGTTCTGATATCCTATCAACTTTCGCTCATGAAAACTCGTAGCTTTCATTCGCGGACTCAACAACATTGAATTTCTCATGTAAGTAGTTTAGCGTTAATTAACAAATGAATTTTCTTAACGCCTTATAATAATGGAACACCTTCGGGTCTCTCTCTCTCTCTCTCTCTCTCTCTCTCTCTTTCTCTCTCTCCTTTCCTTTCTCCCTCTCCCTCTCTCTCTACTCTCGAGTACAATTATTCGTCGAAAACAATGTCACCAATTAATAAAACATCAAGAACAATTATTGCCACCAGGAGTTTATGGCTGACACGAGGGTTCCGCGATTCGTGCAACGTTCCAACCAATTCGCGCACATTTTTCTCGATCTCCGATCAATCCTCTCTCCGAAAAACATGGCGTTGAAGTTTGCATCGTCGGAATGCAACGAAAATTCTTTATTCTTTCATTTCGTTATTTTTATTATTATCTGAAAGTTTTTTTCGCAGCCGTTGGCTGCAACTGTCGAATAAAGATTCTCAAGAATGTTTCAGTGACTCATATAGCCTAAATGTGGCAAAAAAGATCGGGAGTACGAAGTAAATATACTTTCGCGACACTCCAACGATGCAAAGTTCAATACCATCGAAAAAAATCAAGACAAATTCGACTTCCTCCGAAACGGACAAACCCAAACAATTGAAGGTTCATGGTTGTTACGCAATATGATTCAGAAGTTCGCTGACTTCTCCAGGTTTCACAAATATTCCAGGGAGATGGGGGTCAGATAAAGAGCATCATTTTTTTTTAATTCAAATATATGAAAATGTAATATAAAAGATTTAAAAAAACTGAAGTTCGAAAAATAATTCAAACACTGTAAAGTTAAGAAAAATATACTAAAAGCAAATACAGAACCTGTACTTTATTATGAACAGAAATTTTTATGTCGATGCCAATAAATGTAAAGCAAATATAAACAGTTGTCTTAACCCGATGCGTTGGTCTAGTGGTTAGCGTGCTGGCCAGCGAATCGGGAGGTCGCAGGTTCGAAACCCAGTCGGCGCGTCACTTTCGTCGTGAAACGTTTTTTCTTCGACATTTCTCGGCGAAAGACGACTAGTTCCGTGACTGGGAGGCGAACGTGGGCCCAGCTGTATCGGTATAGGTTTTCCGCAGTTTCCCTACGCCCATGGCAGATATGTCATGGTGAAATACGAAGGAAGGGGGAAGTCGGCTGCGGCCGCGAGGGGGGGGTGTGGAATGGGGGGGCGCCAGTGTGATCAATCGTGATGTTATTCAACCCTCCCCCCCCCCCCTATTTAAGTCTCAGGTGATTAATGAACGACCCCAAAGAGAAAAACCTTGTACGGCTGGAATAAACCAATAAAGAAAAGAACTATGTATAAACACTCATCTACAATAATAATTGCGTGGTTGTATATCAATAAATCGAATGCAAATGTATAGAGCTTTAGAAAAACTTCGTTTTTGAAATTTTCAATCTTTGGCACCGACATAACTTTTTTTTTTGCATATAATAAAGAAAAATATCAATATTAAGAATATACAAAAATATTTACGTTTAATCTTTCAGTTTTGTTTCATTAATTTTTTGTAATTTTGGCGACAATTAAATTCTGGAGAAAATTTCGGAGAATTTTCAAAATTCCCCGAGTTTTCCAGGCTTTCCCTGTTTTTCATACGCGCAGCAGCCATGAGGTTCATTAACAATACCGCGGCGATTATCATCTGAAACGCAATATAGCGGGATATAAAGAAAACGTGTATTTACCTAAGCACTCGGGAGAAAAGCCGAATTTTCCTCAATCGTTCATTTTTATCACATTTACCACCGACCCCGATTGTAACAGTCAGAAGTTACATATTAATATTTTTGGGTCTCTTTCGCGCAATTCCCAGGTGAGAAACGAGGATCAGATGGAAACCTTGTGCGCGACGCGAAGCGGTGTACAAAGGGAGGAATACTCGATACGACGAGACACGGAATTGTTCTCAATATTTTCTCCGTTTTCATTCTTAATAGACTAGAGCGCAAATTTCGTAATATATATGTCTAGCTAGATTATAAGAAACTGCCGGGGAGGAGGGAAGAGGCTTACGAGCCTAATTACCCGGTTCGATCACGTAACGAACATTCGGCGAACAATCGTGATATCCGTTACTCACGCCACAAAGCGTCGCAGTGCTTGGATCAAGGCTAATTGTTCCTTGCCGGCGAGTCGCCCGGCGATCTGACAGTTTCGCAATCACACATCGTCACCGCGACACTAGGATGCCTAAAAACTCAAAGGAACTATGTACTCGGTAGGGTGACTAAAAATAATGCTAAAGTTTTCATCTTCGGAATGCAATGAAAATTCATTTTCTCCGCCAATATCTTCGTTTCCCCGATTCGGTCGACGAAAATGTCTCAAACGTGTTTTTAGGATCCTCATCGAATATCCAGAACCCAAAACAATCTTTTGAACAACAATAAAAAACAAAGAAACTTTTCGAGAAATAAAGGAATTTCCATTGCACTCCAACGCTGTGAACTTCAACCCCGTGATTAGCGAATTTAAAAAATCAAGCGTTTTCTTTCTCTTCTTTCTTTCAATCGTCTCGAGTACGAAGTTGCTCGTTCCCCGTTGAGCCTCGCCGCGATCCCTTGCAACGACATTATTTTCGTTGAAACCTCGAAAACCATTGACGCTTTGTTTTCGTCGAGGGGAGCGAGCGAGCAACTTGGCATTTTGTTTTTCGTGAATAGCTACTACTAGAGCTAAATTCGCGTGATCTGGACACAGGTCACGTGATATATTTCTCCACTTGAGACCAGGAACGCCGCGGAAAACCCTTCACGAATCACTCTAAAATACGAATCTACAATAGGACTAATTCAACAGCCACTCTAAGGTCCATTTAACAGCTAAGTTCAGGGATGATTTGGCCACCTACGATCTACGGGATACGTATCGTTCTGTGTGTATCGGTGTGTGTGTGTGTGTGTGTGTGCCTCTATTTCTTTTTTCTTTCCTCATTTTCACTTTCAAAAGACTAAGTGACTTGCAGAAATCTGCTGAAAAAACACTGGCAACTCGAATCATCACTTGTCCACGGTAGGGTAGCGGGATCTTCAAAAACTCCCTAGTAACTACATTGTCACTAGCAAGGTTACCAGTTATGTGTGTGTGTGTGTGCGTGCGTGTGTGTGTGTTAGTGTCTTCCGTAATTACAAGTAATTGTGCAGTTACTTTTCGGGGCCGAGAAATTTGAAAATCCCGCTAGCCTACCTTCCTTATCATCGAATACGATCGACGCGACGTTCCGTCCATTCGCAGGAGTTCAAATCGATTTAAAACTAACTTTATTAAAATTAGCTCGGGCGAGCTTCAGTCACTTTCGCTACACAACCTGTGCGTTTTTTTTTCACAACATGCCTGAGCGTAATGTATCCTTCTTTTCTTTCATCAACCCTTGACACACGAGTGTAGCAGCTTCGAGCGAAGTGTGCACGAAGGATAGAAAAAAAACCACTTTTCAATATTATGCAAGGCGGAAGGGTGTCTACTCGAAGGGGCGCTATCGAGATTGCACTTTTGGGAAAAGCCGAACCGATACGTTTCGTGGAAAACGTGAATTGCGCTCAGAGACCGCCGCCTCCACCCTTCCACTTCTCCTGTCAAGGGTTAAATCGTCCCGTCTCGGGTGTCCGTCGATTTTTGCGACGCGAGATCGGCGCAGAAGTGACGGAGCAAAAAGTCGCGATCCACGCCATCCGACGGATTTTTCCCGTTCGAAAATGTGTGCAACGCCTACACTTACAAATGTATTATTTCCTTCAATCTTACGATTTCGAAACCTCGAACGTGCGAATCAAATTCTCGTTCAAAAGATATCCAACAATATTCCGGAAGTGACGAGGGTGACACGAGGATCGCTCGCGGTCACTTCGTTCACCCAATTTTTACCCTGACTGTAACTCGTGATCCTTTTCCTTTTTTTCCCCTTTACTTTGCTCTTTTTCCACGGCATCCCGCAGATCGGACAAAAATCGTCTCTGCGAGAAATCCGAGGCTTTGCTACGAATCCGACGTCGCAGCGACGACTCACCCAGAGCTCCCGACGGTCCGACGACAATTTCCGATATATTCCGAGAGAACGGAGCTCGGACATCGTTGTTTCGTTCTCCTTCCCACGCCGGAGACGAGCGTTCGAAAGGTTTCGTTGGGTCGCGGGAGCGTCGAAAGATTTACAAGAAGACCGTATGCGTGTGCGGCAATTTGAGACTCGCGAGGCTCGCGATGAAGAGGGCCGAGGCTGTCAGGAGTGCCGGGGCGATCAGCGGAGCGCCCACTAGCGTCTGATACGTCGCTGTACCGATCAGACCGGACAAACGGATACTGGCGGCCATCAGACCGAAGCCGGTACACCTTTGAACAATCAAACGCATCGTTATTGATCCCGATAGGCCGGAAGTGGGAAGACGAAATACGCGAGGACGCGATAGGGTTGAAGTTAACATCGTTGGAGTGCAACGAAAATTCTTACTGATTTTTTCGATTCTTTATTTTTATTACTAAAATCTAACTGAACTCTTCTTCTGCAGTTTTGCGTTATGGATCACTAATAAGGTGCTTCAAAAATATTGCAGTGATACTTGCAGCCTAAGAGTGCGAGAGAAAAATTGAACAACACGAGAAAAAAGTCGTTGCCTTTCAGCGATGCAAACGCCAATAGCATAGGACGCGTTCGAGACTCACCTCAAGTGCGTCGGGAAGCTCTCGATGGTGACGAGTGTCAGGGAGGTCCATGCAACCGCGAATATCGCCACGAAGCCACCCTCGAAGCCCAGCACCGCTCCGCTGTTGACGTTCACCAGCATCAGACAGAGAGCCGCCACGGAGGACAAAAACAGCGACAAACCTGCGAAGAGACACGCGCACCCTGAGCTTCACTCACAAAGAAACGAGAATGACAAAAGTACGTTCGCGACTCGCGAGAAAAACGTACGCCTCTTCGTTTTTT
This sequence comes from Ophion costatus, assembly GCA_951751655.1. Taxonomy (NCBI): domain Eukaryota; kingdom Metazoa; phylum Arthropoda; class Insecta; order Hymenoptera; family Ichneumonidae; genus Ophion; species Ophion costatus. The sequence continues at coordinate 36,514,606 of OX632358.1, forward strand.
GAGGCTTCCTCCCAGAGGAAACTCGCCTTTCGCGAATACGGTTTTTTCCTTCGATATTTCAGCGGAAATGTTTTATGAATGTTGGCGAATTTTTTTGGACCGGCAAGAACTTGGACAGTTTCCGAGATAGCTGGCTGAATTTTTGCATATCAGGAGTTTATCATAGACCGTATGCTGCAAATCATTTCGGTGAACTATAGTGGAAGGATTTGAATTCAACGGCAGTTTTAGGTATTGGAAAACATTCGCCAACATTCGCCAAACACAAGTCGCCATTTTTGAGATATGTGGTCAAAACTTTGTACGGAAGTAGAGCATACAAGGCTTTCTTCGGATTGGATTTTGCGACAATTTAAAGCGGGACTGCGCTGATGGGTAAAAAAATCGATCTTTTTGCATTTTCTCAACGGATACGTATTCGGGAATGTGTGAAGGAATGTTAAATTTAAAATACTGAAGATTGATCAATTTGCAAATGTTTTAGCGAAAGAAGGTAGCGCAACGATTTACGTATACTAAAACATTCGATCGCGTTTTTCTCGACCTGGCCGGTATCATAACTTTAGCTATAATTGTCCGATTCTCAATTTTCATAAACCAACCTTTTCATAATTGCAGTAGCTTTCGTTGTACGTGGCCGTTTTTCTTTGTAACTTAGTATTTTCTGAGCTTCCGAATATAAGTAAAATTTACCCCCAAATTATTAAACACCCGCCATTTTGTGAACTTTTTCGTTCTTTCGAGAAAAAAAAACAGCTACGTACAACGAGAACTGCGTTTACATAGATTAAAAAACTTTTTTTTCAGATCATCCATTTTTTATACATAGGCTCTATTATACCTCAATAGCGGTGTTAATTTTTTATTTTTTAAAATAAGAATTGTCAAGAAATGAGTTCAATGTATGCTTGAGGAATCATCGCAGTGTAAAATTTATTAAAAAATCGATTTTACTAAAGTCGATTTATATGAAAACTCCGGACTCGAAATTTTAAAGGTGTTTTTCTCGAAATATCGTTTTTCAAAACGATGTACACTCTCAAAGAAAGAGTTTTCAAGCTATCCGTCTCAAACGTTGATACAACATTCTTCACACCCTTGTTCATCTTGCTATGGAAGTTTTTATAAAAATCTTCATATTCTTTTTAACGAAAAACTGTCGGAAAATTGGCTAAAATCGATACTTTTTTTCAAACCGCCGCCATTTTGTCAATTTCTATTTTTAAAAACCTCCATAGCAAGATAGCGGCTTTCATACTGATTAATATTTTTTTACAAATTTTTCAAACGTTAACAAAAATGTAAAAAAAAATAAAAACAAACGTTTAATAAATTACTTTCTGTTCTTCATGAGTGCTTTGGTTTGGCATGAAAAATCAGACCGATTAGCGCATTTTAACGATCGAAAAAAAAACGTAAAAATCAGCTATTCGACCCGTTACACTGTCATGATTCCTTAATAACATATCTTTATTTTCAAATCCCAAATAAATAATCAAGTAGCCAAATAATGTTCGGAAAAAATTATTTTTTTCGCCCCGTAACAGTGGTGTCCTCCCTTGAGAAAGTATTTACATTTTGAGGAAGTTAACTTTCCATCGATACACGACGTAGCTATATCGAAATTCGAGATATCGGGATACATTTTTGTACAGACGTAGAATTACGACGTAGGATACATTCGTATGGATGTTTGCGAAAATCGGTATAACATATTACATTTTAAGTATGAAATGTCGTTGAAAAGGTTTTTCACTCTTCTTTTCACCGGCTTACCGATCATCTTTGGCCGCTGGAGAACGGTGAGTGCTACGCCGGCGAGTGCGGCCGCGGGAACGAACGCCAGTTGCGCGACCAAATGGCCGTGCAACGCTTCCTCGATGTAAATGTTGTAATCGAGATCGAGGGTAGGACAAGGACCGCTCAGGCTCAATTCGGTGTTGTTCTCGAGTTTGCATCTCGTGAATACCTGGGCGGACAGATCGGTGTCGACAAATCTGCAAATATACGAGTATCGTTACAACGACGTAAAGTTAGAACCATAAACCTGAATTTTGAAAATCTGTGATACGTTATCCAAGCACGATGTATATAATGCCTAAAAGGTGCATGTGGGACGGACTCCACATCCAAAATATGCTCCCGAAATAGTAGGCAAGTTTATTTTGCGTCTGGATCCCTTTGATCATTGAATTCACCTTCGTGGAAGGACATTCTAACCATCGATACTATCGGGCAGTAGCAAATGTTCACTCGGAAATAACCGATGTGCGCGTGGGGTCATAACGAAGAGATTCGTCTATATATAAATTACGCTTCCATTTATGAGAAGCATTTTACCTTCAGGAGGTGAATGGGGTGGAGGAAAAAATTAATGAAACGCTTGTCGCGGCTTACTTCGAGTCGAAGATCACGCTGTCGGTGAAGTGAGTCTTACTGGACCTTACACTAGTGAAGTCTACGGATTGGAAGGTACAGTTGTCAAAATTCACGTGGCTGAATACTATCTTGGTGAACCTGTAAAGTACAAGTTCATTCGTTAACCAACGGGTCCACTTCCAATCTCTCTGATCCATACGCATCGCGTATCCTTTCGATCTTCATGTGTCCTTGGAATACTGGAAAAAGGCCAGCGCGACACTACGGATGCGTATGACTTGGGTGCTTGCACCCTTTCGGCATTTGTGGGCATCACCCATATCGTTGGACTTGGCGCTGTGCGCGCTTACAGAAGCATTTACGACGTCACGCGTGACATGACCGCTGCCATGTTGTGTTCACAAACGCTTCTCTCATCGAGGTAGGGTAGCAAAAGCACGAGCGTTGAAAGCGCGCTTATTTTCAAAACGAATGCCCCGTGTGCACAACGGACACGATGGTTTCTCAGGCAACAATTTCCAGATAGTCCAAAAGTTGTTTAAATGGGTGCCGAATATCCGCTTGGACGTTACCTATATGTTATCACGTGTCCACCACATGACAATTACCATTTTGGATTATCAACTCGACGATAACGTCCTGGAGGATATTTGGTACACCTTTTGTCAACTTTTGGACATCTTTTTGAACATTGCTACTTGGGTTACCAGTTCTTTGTGAGAATTTATCAATAATGGCGGCAACGGCTTCACGCAAAATGTTTTTAGTTGATTTGGGGGCCCTATTTCCAATGAAATAACCTTTTCAATACAGTTCTGGATCCGAGTTAGAGGATTTCGTTTAAGGCCTTATGCCACAGTAACGGCTATTCATGTGCAAAATTTAACAATTTTTTTTCGTATGAAATAGCGATTCACTCATAAAATTTATTACACATCTGTTTAGTATATCAAGCGGTTAGAACTTTTTTTTTATGTACAAAATGGCCGACTACTCGAAACTTCTCGAAACATCTTTTTTCCAATTGGCGTGACAAATACTTCAACAATTTTCACTCGATTTACTTTAAATTTAAAAGTTATGTTCCTAATTGCATTTTGCAGAGAAGTACGTACGGAATTTTTCACTGAAGATTCATTCCTTAAGTTCAAATACCTACAATTTTTGAATAAAACAATATTTTTCAAATCCCGTACGCACTTCTCTAGGTATTCTAATGTAGACTGACGAGAATTTTTGTTTTTTATTCTAGGTAAAAAATTGTGGATGTTAAATGTCACGCTGCGGAGCGCCTGAAAAAAAGATAAAAGAAAATATCAGTAGTCAGCCATTTTGTACATCGAAAAAAAATATATATATTTCCTAACAGCTTGATATTCGTACTAAATAGATGTGTAATTAATTTTATGAGTGAATCACTTTTTCATACGAAAAAAAGTTGTTAAATTTGCACATGATTTTATACCCGTTACGGTGGCCTTAAGATATCCAAAAATTATGAAAAATATTCCGATTTCATCTCGTCATCTATTTTCTATTAGACCGTAGTCTTCATCACTGTCAGTTTCATTGCTAATCATGTCAAACGACTCGTTAACAATTTGAAAACCAACAAAAGCTTCTGCTGCATCCGCCATCTTGATATTTATAATCCGAACCCGATCGACGTGAGTTTCGGAAAGCGCAAGCTCGTTGCAGCGCCCAGTTCAACCCGAACGTGCCACAGCGCCGTTAATAAGCGTGTAAGGGCCCGAGTCGAACGCACCCTAGAGATCGCGGACTCACCGGCAATTTATGAATCTCGAATCTTTGTACTGGCGATTCTCGAGCGAACCGCTGAAGGTACGGTCCTTGTGTTCCTCGTTCGTCAGATGTTTCGTCTGCGACTCGTATTCGGTGGCACGAATCAGTTTCAAATACTCCGGACACCACACCATCAGTCCGTAGAGTCTGGGAGGCGAGGTACAAGATTAAAAAACGTATCGTGATATCTCTCCAACGAGATTCATTCTCAGCACACAGGTTCGCTGACCATCGTACGCGTTTCCACGCGTGATCGCGTCAAAAGAATGGTGTTGAAGTTTGCAACGTTGGACTGCAACGATATTTTTTTTCTTTCGGATCGCCCCATTTCTTGGGCACATTTAGGCTACAAATATGAGTGAAATATTTTTGAAGATCCTTATTAAGGGTCCGTAAGCGAAAGCTGCAAGACAAGATTAGAGATAATAAATAAGAAATGAAGGTTTTTCGTTGCCGTCCAACGATGCAAATTCCAACACCATTTGAAAGGCTGACTTGAGCTGCTCACCCGAACGCCACGGCCGACCAGATGATCAGAAGTACCACCGTCACTCGGAGATAAGGCATTGAAAACAACTCGAGAAACGAGTTCCAGAACTGCGAACGAAGAATATCGAATGAGACATTTTCGCAGGGACTCTTAAAAGTCTGTGGGTTGCAGAATATTACAATAATGATGGGATCAAGCGTCAGTAGTGGACGCGCAGTCGGTGCGCGGCTGCGGGGATCTTCTTCATCAATCAGCGTTGGCCAGAGCCAATACTTGGATGGATGACCGCGGAGCCGCGCGCTCGCTTGCTATTACCGCGTGGGTCGGCAATTTTACCAAATTTCTCCAGTAAAAACTGGAAACTCAGTCAAAATACTGCCCGCCTGTGTCGGCACAGATTTTCCACAGTTTTTGTCGCTCGCGGGCAAACCAATGGGGTAGTGCATCAAAAAACACTGTGGGCACACGCCGGAGGTGTTCGTGGTACTTGGAATAGCGAAATGACGTGTGAGGTAAAAGCAAAGGGATCTCAACGGGTTACTAGGTGGGTAAACAAAATTTCAAAAATATTATTATTCGATACTATCACCTTTTGACTATATTTCCGGAAAATTTTATTGAAATATTCCTAAAATTGAATAAACCACGGCTTCTAATAATCGGCCGGACGAGTCGGTCGGTAGCAGTAGCATGCTTCAAACTTGAAACCCGTTTTTCTCCGAACTCTGTTTTCAAAGTCCATGGACATATTAACTCGAGAACCACTTGATGGATTGTTTCGAAATTTACAGGAGATACGATGAGAAACATTTAAAGGTAGTCGGTGATCTCGCTTTTAAAAAATCGATCTTCATTCTGTAATATTTTTTTATGCTCGAGTTTCAATTCATCAGCAAGTTGTTAAGAAAAAAAAGATTTTCACAATCGACGATCGTCCACGACTCGTATTTATAGTTAACTTGAATAACCCGTTGAGTTTTTAGATTTCAGATAGACCATTTCGGTTAGTGTCCACCGCCAAGTGTCGCAAAAAAATGTCATCATCTGCCAGCGGCCATGTTTTTATTGTAGTTCTATATTTTTTTGGTGATTTTTGTTTGAAGGCTCTCAAGATGTATAACATTCTGTTAAAAAAAATTCTCTTCCCTTCATAGATGTAGCCCCCTAAAATACGAACATTCAGAAATGAGAAACTAACAAAATAAAGATATTGTGACGTTACCATTTCGATGGAGTACATTATATCAGCCAGCACGCTACTATGATTAGCGGGAGACGGGGGTGGCAGACCTCTCGGTCTTTTGTTGGGTAATTCGAGTTCCGAAAGTTGATACTGCGCTCCTGCGACGCCCTTTCGTGCATTGTTTCTCTTGTATATCCTCTGAAAAGCAATAAAGCGATAATTTTTCGCAAGGTTCCGTTCGAGCCTCTGTATGTGCTAAGATACAAAGGATCGCGGAGAGCCCCAGCTACGAACCTGATAGACCATCATGGCCTCGACGTCGTGACCCGCCTCGACGAGGTACCTCGGACTTTCCGGCAAAAATATGAGGCCGACGGTTGCGCAGAGAGCGGGTAAGCAGCAGAGCAACAAAAATCTGTGCCACGCGCTAAAGTGTTCCTTGTTCTCGAGCACGACCATTTCACCGGTGGTAGGAACTACCGCCCAGGCTAGAAGAGCCGCGTAAACACCGCCGAGAGCACCGGCCCCCACCAAAATGCCTGTCCATCGGCCTCGACTCCCGCACGGGCAGCATTCCGCCAGATATGGAAAAGCCAACGGCAACGTTCCGCCGACCCTGCAAACAAAAGCATCCGGTTGTTTCACAGCTCGAAAAACGACAACGTGGTTGATGGTCCTCTCTGGCAGTGGCACGATACTTACCCTATAGCGGAGCAAAATCTCGCCGTCATGAAAGTGCCGTAGGTTGGCATGAAAGTGGCGACGCCGCTGAAGAGGGCGTGAACCGACATGGCGGACAGCAGAGCTCTGCGCCGTCCCAATCTGTCGCCCAAACCTCCCCAGCCCAAACCTCCGATCGCCAAACCCATCAGTGTTATGTTGCCCAGCCATCCCTTCTCGCTGTCCTCGATGCAGAGCTCCACCTCCGCACTCGGCAATATGTACGGCACTACGAAAAACTCTACGGTATCCGCGGCTAGACTCAGGCCGGCGCATAACGCCGCCAACAGCTGGAAGTAACCGACCCCTGCCTGCGAAACCAAGCGTACGGTCGATCCACGATTTTTCTCACATATCCACACGGGAATTGAGGAGTCGAGTGTTTCCCCCATGAGCGTACCAACTTCTTCTCTTCAGACGTAGTTACGTAAGACAAAAAGTCAAGTTGGGAGCTTCAAGCGGACGTGCTACGTCGCCATTGAAAAAAAAATGAATTCGAGGCAATTCAACAGCTTCGGATGGAAAATCGTGAATTTGAATATCGCCTGTGACTTTTGCTGATGGAAATACGATTTCAACTCGGTTTACGATTTCTCATGATAAATTGTATCGAATGTTAATTCTAGATTCTAGATAAAGACTTTTTTGTCTTTGTAACGATGTAGTGGAAATTACGAAAACTCCGAAGAGAAACTTTTATTAGGTGTGCCCAGGTCTGTGTAAGAATGGGTCCCTTCGAGATTGGTCAGCGAAACCCTCGACCCTCGATCAAAAAGTTTTACTGACATGGAAGCAAAGTTCATCAAAACAAAACGCGCGATATGAGTGAGTATTTATTTCGATGCATTGCAGAGCACTCTTTTTCAGTCGCAATTGATACAACTCGATATTCTTCGATGCCGGAGAAAAAAAGTGATAGCACGAAAATCATACGGGCTGGAACCATGGGTTTAACCTAAAAGTAATAGCGTAACGGAACTGTCAAAAAATTTGTTTACAGGAAAGTCTTTGAGATAACCAGGCAATTCCCGCGGCGTGTACTTTAGCTTGACGATCGAATCGTCCAGTACTTCGTCCATTGTAAGAGCAATATGAAGCTAAATGCAGCGTACAAAAAAAACGTCACGCGAAAATAAACGATATGTCGAAATAAAACATTTGGAGTAGAAAAAATGGAAACCAATGGAACGTGAACACAAAGGAGCTTCGCGACCGCCGGGACGCGTCTTTTTGGTTATGTTTCTTTCGGTGGCGCAATTTCCTTAGCAACCAATGGCAAGGGGGTGAGAGATTAAAAAGGGGGATACAGGAGTAGCGCCAGGGACCACGTTGCTTGGGATGGACGAATCGTTCACGTTAGAGGTGACGTGGAGAAGAGCCAAGGCGGAGTAGGCGGACCATTCACAATGCGAAGGTTTGAGGTTAGTTTTTCTCTCAGAGTCGTACGATTGACAAACATTCGCTGTCATAATTTATCGTGCGTTGCTATTTTCGATCGCGTGGAAAACCCTAATTACCGGGGGGGATCATCGGGAGGCGAACATAATCTCACTTCTTTTCCATTGTCTGTACAAGTCACGGTCTTGCATAGAGGCCTGGCAACTGCGGCGTTTTTGAGTGGTGGGAATTGTCACCGTTAGTTCGGCAAAAACTTAGTTCCTCATGTATCCACTGGAAGCGCTGTCGTGTAGGGGTCTTGCAGATATAGGGTCTGTTCGTTTTAGCTACACTTTTCTACACTTCTTACACCACCAGTGGACTTTCTATTACTGTATCTGGTCAAAGTGTAGAAAGTGTAGCTAGCGCGAACAAACCTATAGATGTACAGCAATAGATATCTTGCTCAAAGTCTTTGAATCGTCTTACCGTAAAACTACACAACTATGGTCCAGATTTGTCAGCTATAGTCCCGATTTGTCAGCTATAGTCCAGATTTGTCAGGTTTCAAATTTGAGCTCGCACTAAAGAATGGATTGATATATTTAATACATCGCTTTTATTTATTTAATTTTGTTTGAGGCGGTAGCTGGACTATGGTTGAGGCCCCGGACTATAATTGTGTAGTTTTACGGTACCGTGTTTCGTTCTAGTGTCGAAATCAAGTTAACGGTTTATTGAATTCGGAAAATGCTTAAAGCGTGCGTTAAACCCGAAAACGACATAAACAATTCGTTGTAAAAAACAAACGCGCTAAACTCATAAAACAATAAAAACGGTGTCTCTTAAACATGCACGATGCGTTGATTGCTTTTTTTATTCCCGTTCCATTATATGTATTTTCAGGTTCACATAAACATTATAAAGGAAGGCAAAATCAAAATAAAAGTTGTACAAACAAGGAGTGAATCTACTGAAAAGAAGACAGAGTAATTATAAAGAAAAAAGAGGACAAAATTCACACCGTATAAGTTTGCTCATATCCCATCTACTCCAATGGCCAAAGACCAAATTGAAAAAGTAACAGAAGTTCGAAGATACGAGAAATGCATTCTACTGAAACAATAATTGTCATTTTCACCATAGGATCGGTAGTAAAAAAAACTGAATGACTTTCCATTGATATCGCTCTTAAAAATATTGTTTATTCCGAAAAGTCTGTTCCATTGCACAGAAGTTCAGACCTGCATTAGATTGGCTCACTCCTAGGAAGTAGTGCTTCAAGTGGCAGAAGCGAGAACTAACACTCGCCTCATCATCCGAGTCACTCCTCACTCTACAAGTTTTCAGTCCTGTAAGACCGTGGTATGTGCAAGCTCGCAACAATCACCGACAATAAAAGATAGATGGCGCTGCGGGGTGTTTCAGTGACGCGCAAAGTAACTCGAGGTAGTGGATTCGCAAAGAAAAAAGAATTGATCAATTCGCATCCATTTTGATTGCGGAAAGCTTCGAATCCGTTTGAAATTGTAGGATACATCGTGTGCTTTCGTTCTTTCGTTATTTTGTACCTGTTTGATGGCGTCTTCGTGAAATTGAGCTAGAAGTGTCGTATCGGCGGTAGAATCGATAAGATCGTGCTCGGCCGAGTCGGCCGATGCGGTGCCCACACCGGCCGTGGCTGTGGCCTCGTTCGGCTGACTTGTCATTTCCTCGGTGTAGAGGGCGCCTCTAGTGGGACCTGATGAGCGCTCTCCGGTACCGGGGTTCGGCATACCTCCGGGAGTCGATAATGAACCGCTCCCGCTGCCTACAAGCCACTGGCTTTCCTCCTCCGACGGAGGCATCACTGCCACCAACCATCTGCAAATTCGCCAATTTACAATTTTTCCCGCATCTCGCAATTGTTTTACTTTTATCGCGTTACTCTGTGTGTAGAGTACAACAGCAAATTCGACGATGCATGGAAGCGAGCGGAATTCTGTGAGTAGCACATTGGGAGAAATCTGTCTAATCGTATCTCGATTTATTTCATTAAAATAGGATTCGCATAATCGAAGAAACGTGACCAGTCCGCACGAGCCACAACGGGCACGCGAAATTATGCGATGCTTTCTTCCGTAAACGCAAAGCGAATGGAACTCTGCTATCGCGATAGCAGAAGAGCTCTAGGGGCCTGCATAAGCTTGAAGATTAAAAAATACAATTTGTTAATGTATACCTTTGAAGCCGAGGGTCTTAAGGCGAAATATATGTACCACGTGACATGAATGCTAGAGAGATCGCTAACATTTCTTAATAAACATTTTTCAAGGATGAATAATATGTGGAGCAAAAAAGTCGCCAAGCTCTGCATCAGGTAATTCTCCAGAGCCTGATGCTTTGCTTTTGCGAAAAAAAAACATAACCAGCAATGAAAAAACTGGGTTGAAGAATTTGTGAGGTTATGTTGATCTTCTACATGCCCTAAAGGCCGTGTATCACACGCTCCGACCCCTTCGTAATTTCGGGCCCAAATTTTGGCCGAACGATACAATCAATTGAGATAAAAATTATTGTGTACATGCGATATAGTTGCAGAAAGAGCCTGACGGTCGACATTTTTCTAAACTTTGAATAAAAACTTTACAGATTGTGTCTACCATAGGATGAATTGTAAGTTACTAACTGATGTATCGAATTCATGCACATTTCAAGACTGTTAAGCTCTCATCAGTAAAAAAAACAGGCATTTTGGCCATTGTTTCAACCGCTTTTGTGGAAAAATGACTGAGAAATTGGGATTTAGAGTTTTTTTAAAACATGAAACTAGCAAAATTGTACCTACGAAGCTGAGAATATTATCGACGATCCTGAAAATCTAGTGCATCAATATTTCCACTAGTGGTGATCCCGCATGGTGACGTGCAAACATGTACACGCCTCACTCACGGGTTGCAGCAACCGTTGCCTATTGAGCCTCTGCTCTTTGCTGTAGTGTGAGTAGCAGACGGTTGCTGCGACATCCGGCGGTAGTTTTCAGCGGCTCGTAGCCAAAAGAACAAGCTTAAGCAATAGCGTCGCAACCGCGTCCAAATTACAACAAAGATTTTGTACAAATTCCAAAAAAACCGACCGAATCATGACGATTTTTGTGATCGTCCACTGCGCTACGGCAAACCGACCCGCTGTGATTAACCCTTTTTTCTTTCACATTTTTCTCGAAACTATGTTTTATAAAACGGTGTAAGTCGTACCTCAAAATCTATTAGTCCGGCTCACTTGAAATTCGGACAGAGCATAATATATAACATTTTCTATCACATGACTGGACAACTTTTTTCATATGTTTATTCATTTATTAATAAACAATTAGGAAACTTTTTTGCAGCGATTCTATTGCTTACCACTTCCGTAATTTTCACAATGTCCGATAAGGTATCCAGTCATCGGGATGCTTTATTATTATACTAACAGTACATTATATGTTTCATGTCAGATGACCCTAGCTGGCAGCGCCACCTACACGGAATTGGCCATGCAGCAACCACGGGACTTTGGCCAATAATAACTTCATTGTTATCAATACTTTTCAATAAAAAATCAACTCAAACGCGGCAAGAATATGTATCAATCGTGTATAAAATCCTAACCTCGTCATCCCCTCACTCTCATCAGAAAAAATACATAATCACCTGCTTTTTTGGGTCCCAAGCTTCTGACAGCGCGTTAACGTTTATCGTTGAAACGCTCCACCCCCCCCCCCCCCCCCCCAAGTTTACGACAAATCACAATCTTTGTCTCGCAACGATGTAGCACGACTTGAACGTATCTGCATGAGAGGAAAATGAGTATTCCCTGCATAATGTCGTTGAATAAATGCGACAGAACCGCCGGGAGGCCTAAGCGCGTCAAGAACCCGCTAATTTATCGATCCACCCGTGTGCGGTGAACAAAAAAGTCTAAACTCGTCCGATATAAAGCCTGATCGGAGCTCAACACGCTATCCAACCTGCCCTTCCTCAAAATCGCCAACCTACACACCCTCTCCTCACTGCTTTTGCCTCCGTCACCCTCCTCTTCACTTCGAATCGATGGGCAACCTTGTCCATTCATTATTCCGATTCTGTTCTTTGTTTTTGTTTCTTTTCTTTTCAAGCAGGACTTCGTTTGTCGGCTGATATCGAGCGTCGATAACATTCCTTTCGCATGACTTATCACGTACGTCGACGGCGAAAAAAAAATATGCATACGATAAGCATCTCCCAACGTGCATGGAGCATAAGCTAGCGTGGGCTTTTAATTTACGACATGGCATACTGAAAGCAAGTGTGCGTTTTGCAGATGGTAAATGCCACTTCCGGCATTGTAAATCACACCCTCGAATCATATTTTATTCAGTCCTGTTGTAAGTTACGTATGAACGTTACTATCGCATTAAAAAATCAATATATATATTTGTGTGTGTGTGTGTGTGCGTGCGTATATATATATATATATATATATACGCACAAGTAACAAGTAACTTTTACTAATAACTAATAACTTTACTAAACTAAACTACTTTACTTTACTAAACTAAACTAAACTACTTTACTTTACTTTAAACTAGTTTACTTTAGTTTACTTTACTTTAGTTTACTTACTAAGTAAACTAAAGTAGTAGTAAGTAGTTACTTACTACTACTAACTAAAGTAGTAGTAAGTAGTTTACTACTTAGTAAACTACTAAGTAGTAAACTACTTACTTAAAGTAGTAGTAAGTAGTTTACTACTACTTAGTTAAGTTTACTACTACTTAGTTTACTACTTAAGTTTACTACTTAAGTTTACTACTAAGTTTACTACTTAAGTTTACTACTTAAGTTTACTACTTAAGTTTAACTTAAGTTTACTACTTAAGTTTACTACTTAAGTTTACTACTACTTAGTTACTACTACTTACTTAAAGTAGTAAACTACTTACTTAAAGTAGTAGTAAGTAGTTTACTACTACTTAGTAGTAGTAGTTTACTACTACTACTAAACTAAAGTAGTAGTAAGTAGTTTACTTACTAAGTAAACTAAAGTAGTAGTAGTTTACTACTACTACTAAACTAAAGTAGTAGTAAGTAGTTTACTTACTAAGTAAACTAAAGTAGTAGTAGTAAACTAAAGTAGTAGTAAGTAAACTAAAGTAAAGTAAACTTCACTTTAGTTTACTTACTTAGTTTACTTACTTACTTACTTAGTTTACTTACTTTAGTTTACTTACTTTACTTTAAACTAGTTTACTTTACTAAACTAAACTAAACTAAACTACTTTACTAAACTAACTAAACTAGTAACTTTTACTAATAACTAATAACTTTACTAAAAACTAATATATATACGCACAAGTAACAAGTAAATAGGGTACAAGTAACTTTTAAAGGATTTGCAAAAGAGGGCGTTACTAGCATTTAATTGCATAGGATCATAACCCAACCACCCTAATGTTAAAGCGTCATCATTAGGCTTCAGTTTTCAGAATGTCTCATTTTGTCGAAGTGTTTTGTACATAATTTCGTACTGTTTGAATTGAACATATATCGAACGAAGTGTTCGAACATAGTTTTTTGAACTCCGATGATGTCGACCTCTGTGCCAACGAAACGCAGATTGCGGGAAGCTTCACGTTTCTGCTTACATTTGAAACAAAGCAGTTCAAGGTCATCGATTGCTGTGTGAGGTTTATGGGCAATATGCTCTATCAATCACAACTTGTAAGTACTGGTTTAGACGGTTCAAGAGTAGTGATTTTGTCACGGAGAATAAGGAACGCGAAGGAAGGCCACAAACGTTTAAGGGGTTATATACGGTTAAAATTTTCGAAAGAACGATTGAATTTTTTTTTCGTAACGTACATATAATTACGTACACAGAAAATTTCTTGTCAATCCGGGAAATATTCTCGAAGTTACACGCACATTTGTAATGACGACTGAGACTATATGTAAAGTGCTTTTGAAACTTTACACGCGTTTTTTTTCAAAACTGTGTTTTTAAAGTCGGTGAGCAAAATTTTTCGGAAACGGCTGAACCGATCAGTCTTAACTTTTAACGCAATCTTTTCAAGTATATTTTTTAGTAATTAATCGAAGGTATTTTCTCACCGATGAATATTTTCTACTTTATAAACAATTGATGGCCTAAATTTTTGTCAAAAATCGATTTTTGTTTTGAAGCCGCCATTTCGTCAAAAATTATTATTTTGCTTATTCCTTCGATTAATTATAAGACAATCCATTATATAAACGAAATATTTTTGGTTTTTTTTTCTTCATTTTAGATTATCCAGTCCAGAGATATCGTGTTAACCGCAAGACGCCTTTTTTAGAGGTGCTTCCGGAGATCAGCTATAGCAGCTTTCAATATAATTATTTTTACAATCAAAAATAGTTTAAATACAGTTAAAAGTTACCATAATGTGTGTACAAATTTTCACGTTAATAAATTTAAAGGGCTTCTGAAGAAAAATTCTTGAAAAATCAGTCTTTTTGAACCTTCTGACTGTATATAAACCCTTAAAGATTGGACGCATTATTGAACGAAGACTCGTGTCAAACGCAAAAAGAACTGTTGCGAATTGTTGAGAGGACGCAAAAAGCGTTACCATGTTTGCACGATAAAGCCCCAATTTTGACCAAAAAAATCCTTTGAAACTTACGTATACTCCCAATATATATGAAAACTCCAGCAAGTCTTTTGAATCAAGGCATTAAGGGATCATCAAAGGGTAAAATTTTCAAAAAAATCGATTTTTTTGCACTATCCGATGGTATAGACAGTTGTAAACGTGCTGTTCATATGCTTACACAAACGTAAGTAGACAATTTATATGAAAATACCGCGCTTGAAACTTTGAACGCATTTTCTCGAAATGGCGTTTTTCAAAATGGTGTACACTCTCAAAGGAAAAGTTTTTAAGCTATCTGTTTCAAATTTTAACACAACATTCTTCACGCCATTCTGTATCTTGCTATGGAAGCTTTTTCTAAATCTTCATATCTTTTTAACGAAAAACACTGAAAAAAGAGGCTAAATTCGATACTTTTTTTCAAACCGCCGCCATTTTGTCAATTTTGATTTTTTTTAAACCACCTACACCATAAGGACTCTATTTTTTTAAAGACATTTTTAACCGTTGAAAAAATGTAAAAGAAGTAAAAATAAACATTTAAACATTTAGTTACTGTTCTTCATGAGTGTTTTGATTTAACATAAAAAATCAGACTGTTTAGCGTATTTTAATCATTCAAAAAAAAAATCGTGAAAATCAGCTATTTTTCGACGCGTTACACTGTGATGATCCCTTAATTTAAAGAACTTACTCCTTCAGGGTTTCGAGAATGATCATCTTTTCGTTTGCCTTTCAGTATGAAGAAATTCTCCAACGTGAATGCGAACGTTCGATTAGGAATAATACGCGGGAATCCCCATAACCTTTTGCGGCGCCCTTCACTTCGTTGGCGCACTGCTCGCGCACGAATGCGGGAACGACTACACACGCACACTGCGTTGGCACGCGTTTCACCGGGATTACCGTACTTTTCGGCCACGTGACACTTCGGCGCGACTTTCGCGAACAGTTTTTACAAAGCGGAACAAAGAAAACGTTCGAAAAGCAATGCTAAGGCAAATAAGACAGAAAAGGCTGATAAACAACGGAAAGTGATAGAGACGTCCAAGAGTCGAGGTAACACACGAGTGGCTAGTGATGTTTCGTCGCAAGTTAGACATTCGTCGTAATTATATATATATATGTGTGTTGTTCAATGGCGGGCTCCCGCAAATATTGAACGAATATGCCGCGCACCGCGATAAAGTCGAGTTTCAGCAAACCGTCATCGTCCGCTTCGCGAGTCATATATAGCGTGTTCTATATGCATGGCCCGGGTCTTGTTTTACAGTACAAGCTGTATCATCGGCAGCTTTAGAGCGCGATGTCGGATGCACGTGTGTGTGGGTGTGGGTGTGGGTGTGGGTGGGTGGGTGTGTCACGTATGGCGTCTATATTCATCGATTGTGTACGTACGCAGGCACGTGTGAATATTTTATCGCTACTGGGCTTTAGATAGATAGATAGATAAAAGTACAGGTACGATATTTGGGGTGAAAATATTTCGTACAGGAATGCGGGCTCCACATGAAAATAAGCCCCAAATTTGTTATCACGCCGGCATAGAAATGTCAATGCAAAATTAAATTGCGCGAGACTATTTTTGGAAAATCAATTTTGAGACCAAAATATGGAGGCTAGAGTATACAGGAGTCGAAACTCCATAGACAAGGCGGAAAAAAAGCGTCGCTGGAAATGTAAAAAAGTTCAGGTACAAAGTTTCACCACCAGTGTCGCACCGATAGGAAGTGTCCGAGCAGTATGGCAATAGCCAGAGCACGAAGTGAAAGCGACGACGACTTTTCGATCAACCGTAAAAAGGTAAACAATCATGCAGAAATGATAAAATACGTAATTTTTCGGTAACAATAATCCTGAAAACGTGTTCCGTAAGTAATTACTGTAATACAGAAAACAGGTGCATGAAAATCGTAAGTGTTTGATAAACGTAGAAAAGGATTCACAGATGTGAAAAATTGACACTGTGATCGGGTCAATTTAAAGGTCAAAACTAACAACTTTTGTAGGAAAGAATTTTTGATAACATTTATAATTTTTTTATTAGAATACCATTGTTTACTATTATAGCGCTATCCAGAGTGTGAGTATGCTTGTGTGTGTGTGGGTTAAGTTTGTTTGCGTTTGTTGTGTTTGTTCGATAACCCAAACAAGGATTAGGTCTCCGTGGCTCATGGCTTCGGCAAAAAAATGGTATTCTAACCTAAAAATAATGAACGTTAAGAAAAAACTTGTCCGACAAAAGTTGTTAGTTTTGGCCTGATAAATGTTTTGGTGAAAAAATGCATGCTTCCATTTAAAAAAAACATTTCAGTCATCTTAACGTGGCTATTTGAATTTTGGACCAGAAAAGATTTTTTTTAACGTTCCCCTTTGAACCTTAAAAGTTTTATTATACTCAATACTTGACCGGAGCAGTATTTTTCGAAGCAAATCAGGTGTAATATTAAAATGGGACATTCTAACCTAACAATTATGAACATTATCAAAAAACCTCTCCCTACATAAGTTGTTAGTTTTGGCCTGATAAATGTTTTGGTGAAAAGAATCCTTGATCCCATTTTTCTAAAACATGTCTTCCATCTTAACGTCGTCATTTTCAATTTTGGACCAAAAAATATTTTTTTGAACTTTAAACCCTCTGAACCTTAACATTTTTATTATACTCAATAGTTGATTGGAGGAATATTTTTCGCGATAAACTAGGTGCAAGATTAAAATGGGACACCCGGTATATGCATATATCTTTAATATAGGTTGTGTATTTATTTTTATTTTTGTTGTATATTATCCGTTCAGAAAAAAATGCGTTTCGATTATCCGAACTTTTGATCATCCGAACCATTTCAGTCCCAATTGATTCGGATAATCGATGTTCTACTGTAACATATCGGCTTCGAGAGACAGCAGCGCCGCCCTTAATTTTCGCAATTTCGGGTTTCGCCTTGCATTGCCGAGTTTGGACTTCTTCCCTCTAGTCTCCGTGGTCGTAGCGATCGAATCGCCAGCCAGCGTACGAAAAACAATTGTGCCAAACTCGGGGTGCCAACTCGTGCACGCAAGAGCACGGCATGCATTTCCACTTGCGAGCTTTTCAGCCTAAACAGGCAAGCGATACGCTAGTTCGTTCAGGTGAAAAGAAGGGGTGGGGAAAAAAGTCGAATACAATTTTTTCCGCGATGTTGGTTGCGTGTAGTAAAACGTTTGAACATTGAGCGTCTACGTGTGCTGTATGTTCGTGGCCTTGGTAGGGGTCGTGTCAGGCGATGTCCTCGAAAGCAACGAGAGTCGGGGCGCCCGCGCGTGTGCCTCGATCGGTGTCAATGTCACTCGATCGGTAAAACAGCTCTTTATTTTCCTTGGCGCTTCTCTCCGATCGCAGCTTTATCGAGGGGAGAAATTCTTTTTTTTTCATTGCGCGAGAACGGGGCAGGCAAGACTGTCGGAGTTCCCGCCAGATCCATCGGAAATAATCGTAAGCACGTTTATCGCGTTACCGAAAAACTCGACTCGTAATTTCTCTCCCCCGTGATCGTGTTGACTCCAGCGAGTGCATCGAACAGCACTCGGCTAGTTCGTGCTTTTCGGTACTTCCGGTCAATGTCATTTCACGTAACATCCGATTCGAGCGCATTTTCTCCATCCGCACTTTTATAACGCGGCATTACCAGCGACGAAAATTATTTTGGGTAAACAAGGGGCGGAAGAATCAGCAAACGCGAGTTTCACAGCGAAAAATCGAAGTGCCATTTTGTAGGAAAGTAAAGGGCTCATCTACCAAGGTGGGTCAAAAAATTACATTTTCCAAAAATGTTTTTCTTCCATAATATAACCTTTTAGCTATATTTCCTGAAAATTTCATTGAAATATTCCTAAAATTGCATGAGCCTCTAACAGTCGGCCGAGCGGTGGCAGCACCGTACTTCAAACCTTAAACGCGTTTTTCTCGAAACACCGTTTTCAAAATCGGTGGACATGATATCTCGAGAACCACTCGATGGATTGTTTGCAAATTTACAGGAGATACAACGAGAAACATGTAAAGGTCGTTGACGATCTCACTTTTCTAAAATCGATCTTCATTTTTTAATAGTTACGTAAAAATGACGACTTTTTTCAGATTTTGTTAGCTCGAGTTTCAATTCGTCGCCACTATGTTGAAAAAAAAAGATTTAAAGAATCGACGATCGTCAACGGCTCGTATATATTGTCAACTCAAATCACCCACTTGGTTTTCAGATTTCAGACGGACCGTTTAAGCTGTAGAGTGTCCACCGCCAAACGTCGCGACGAAATATTCATCATCTGTCGCCGGCGATGTTTTTATTGTACTTCTGTATTTTTTGTGATTTTATTTAAGGCTCTCAATATATGTACCTGTGTTTAGAAAAATTCTTAACGATCCACCCAACTCCTCATTTTCAAAGACGAATTTTAGCACGCGAATTCACATTTTTTTACTTTTTCAAAAATCTCGAAAACATTCCTGAGGATAAATTATCCGCTAAGATGATTACTCTCTACTAACCTGGTTGACTTGTTTCCGTCCGGCCGAGATCACCGTCTAAACAATAACGACTTCCGCTTCTGGAAATCGCGACCACACGCGTTTCCCACCTAAACAGCGAAGCTGCCCTCCCCCCCGTTTTTTTCTATCCGTCACGCGTGTCGCATGACGGATCGTTGATGAGGCGAGCCTCGCTGCTCGGTCGATAAACGCGTACAATCACTCACTCGCACGATATATCACTTGGGAAGAGAAAGAAAAGCTAATGCAAGCAGCCCGATGGAAGTTCATCTCTTCACACGAATCGTATTCGCACCACCGCGCTGCGATGCCCAATGTAAATAGTAACACGATCAGCGATCCAATCAGTTATCACGTCAACTTATTATTATTATCAATGTCGTATTGTCATACACGCACTTTTTACGAGAGGAAGAACATTTTACTCAGTCGTTTTGTTTCTGGGCAATTTTAGCGTACACTCCCGGGGCTCGAATATACTCGCGAAACAGATATATACCTAGATATGTGTATATTCTCTAATGCCGTTCACTGTTCAGCGGGCGATCTAGTTGAACCGAAAGATAGTCTGATCGTTTATTTTCAAGTTCGTTCTCCTTCCGACTGATCCTACCGCCGCGAAATATTTCATTGATCGCAATTTCGTCATGACTTCCGCTCGTGTTTAGTCCTTTGTGGAAAGGACGGTAGGAGAAATTTCACTGATGATTTATCACCGGGAGTAATATCTTTTGGCTCCCGCTGCTCTATCGAGATAACATTTTTTACGGTTCGTGGTATACGCGAGGGGAAACATTGTGTATCGATTCCGCAAAACGCTGGGCTTTTACTATCCCGCAGTCGCACGTCGACCCTCCCGAGTTATACGCGCGCGATCTCCACCAACCCTCGAACCCCTCGCCGCGCACCGTTCTCTCTACCTCTATCCCATATAGTCTCATAATCATATATATAGCGCACAGCGGCGCAGCTTCGCCGGCGCAGAACCCACGATTGTTTCCCATCCGTTAGTACAATTCACGTCTTCGCTATATGTCGAATCTCGTCTTTTCGACGGGGTGAATATACAGTGTCCTGCAATTAATGAATAATCTTGCAACTGTCGATATAGGTCTGATCGTGTCCTACTGTATGCTGGAATTTCAGTGTAGTACAAGTCCCACGGTTTTCGAGATTATGGACTTTATGCTATTGTTTGGAAAAATCATCTGTTTATGATTTTCAGCATGCCATTTCGGATAAAGTTCCCTAAAGAACATACCTCCGATCAATTTGGAGTTTTGTGTACCCATGTCTTTTTTACTCGCTGATCACGAATATGATAGTGAAAATACCCGAAAATTTGATTTTCAAGGTCAAAATTCACGAAAACTGTTTTTTTAAACAAGTTTTTCTATTTTATTGTAATAAATGTTGATCTTAGAGGAAAATGTTTCCTACAAAATTTGTAGCCTATAAAAAGGTTGATCTTTTATGTTTTATGCAAGTTTTGCCTAAAACCAAGCTGTTTAGAGAAAAATGGGATAATGCTCCAAAAAGTCTGTTTTGCTAAACTTTATTAGTTTCGACATTATTTAGTGACGCACTTTACCGCGGGAACATTGCAGTTTGATGTTTAACCCTATACGCATACCCAAACAACGAACAAAACACAACAGACAAACAAACCCAAACAACATCCAACCTTCCCGCGGTAAAGTTTGTAAGTAGATAATATCGAAACTAATGGCGTTTAGCAAAACGTACTTTAGCAAAATGTACTTACTGGAGCATTATCCCATTTTTCTCAAAACAGAATGGTTTTAGACTAAAACTGCACAGAACCTAAAACATCAATCTTTTTATAGGCTACAACTTTTGTGGGAAACATTTTTCTCTAAGATCAACATTTATCGAAATAAAGTCGAAAAACTCTTTAAAAATCAGTTTTTGTGAGTTTTGACCTTGAAAATCAAATTCGTGGGTATTTTGACTATCGTACTCGTAATCAGCGAGTCAATATACACGGGTGCACGAAATTTCAAATTAATCGGAGGTATGTCCTTTTCGGAACTACACCCACCATTTCTACAAATAACTTTTTTTTGACCGGTTTTTAGGAAAATACTCTTGGTTACTTGTTTTGTCTAAAGATGTATCTTTTTGTCTAAAGTTTCGTTTTGTCTGAAAAATCATCTGCTTTTGGGTTTTCGCACGCCATTTCTACAAATTATATGAATCGACAATAACTAAGTTACTTTTTAAAGTAATTGGCACGATATGCGTGGTACATTTTTCTTACACCGCAGGCTATCGAAGACAGATGTTCAAGTGGTTTGTATGAAAATTCCGCATGAGATCTTTTTCATAGTTTCCTTATCATTCAAGGTTAAAAAGAAGACTTTTTAACCTTGACGGTAAACAAAACTTTTTTAAAGTGTGTGTGTGTGTGGGGGGGGAGGGGGTAGTAAATCACCAGAAAGTAGACACTCGTGTTCCCACTTGAAGAAGCGGAGTCACTGACCTTGCAGTCAGGTTAGTGCCTTCACTTGAAAAAAAGAAACTGAGGCGTAATGTATAGTTTCACGAAACCTTCGAATTGTTGACTTTTTTGTTGTCTAAAATCAATATTTACAGGGATTTTCCAATATTTCACTTTTTAGTGACTCATCCGAGTGTGCATTATATGGATATGCGGGGTGAGTATAAAATGTCAGACGCATATACACATGTGAACACGTGCGTGTTTATCAATTGCCAATGTTGAATGAAAAATTGACGCAACGGCATATCAAAGAAGGTCCTTTAAGCATAACTTTATTAACCGGTCTGCATAGTCTTGAAATTTAGAGAATACCGTTTGGTTTTTTTTTTTTTTTTTTATTGCCTAGTTTTATAGTCTGGGGTCTTTTGAGTTTAGTATGCAGAAACTTTGTAGATGCTTCAAAGATTCGCAGAGTTACGACGACTTTTGTGAATGGCCGGCTCGCCAACTGCACTACGATGAGGTGCGAGTCGTATCTCATAATCTGTTCGTCCGACTCTTTTCAAATTCGGCCAGAGAATCGTTTGAATCGTTTGAAGAAAAAAAAGAAATCGATTTTTTGATAGTTGTAAATGTATATCCCGCCTTAAGAAGTTAGGCTACTTTAAGGATCTTGAGTCCCTATGAAACGTGTTAATGTTCATTGTTCAATAAATAGCTTCTTAATCGTCATGAAATGTTTACACGACCTCCTGAATACTTCATGTAAAAACATACAAAATTTTCAGAATTCTATCATCATTACTTCAACCTCCTTAAGGGTTGAAATTAAAAATGATAAGAAAATTCTGAAAATTTGGTATGTTTTTGTATGAAGTATTTAAGAGGTCGTGTTAAAATTTCACGACGATTAGGAAGCTCGTTATTAAAAAATTAACATTTTGTTAAGAACAATTTTTAAAAGAAATCAAAAAAAAGTTGTCAAGAAACTTCGTTTTGTTTCCGTTGCTTTCAGTATATTGTAGATATCACAAAATTGAGAGGTTAAAAGAAAAACTTATTGCAAAGTTATATCAGTTTCCATAAGACAGCATTTAATTTGTGAATGTTAATTGTTCAATAACGAGCTTCCTAATTGTCGTGAAATTTTTACACGACCTCTGAAATACGTCATACAAAAACATACCAAATTTTCAGAATTTTATCATCATTTGCGATTTGGGACTCAACATCCTTAAGAAATGACAAACGCTTGTTCGTCGCTTGACGCAACTCAAATTGAAGAGGGAGGTTCAACAGAGTGTGCAGGAATCGCAGATTGGCAAACTCATGATTACGACGATAGAACTGCTAGTAAAACTTTAAACGCGTTTTTATCGAAACTATGTTTTGCAAGGTTATTAATAGTTTAGTCTTATGCGACGTTTTGTTAAGTGTTGAGTTGAAAAGTTAAAGTTAAAGTTAAGTTAGAAATGTTAAGAATAATCTTAACGTTTTCTTTCATTAGTTATTAACAATAGCGTTATTTTTCCTCGAGAAAACGAAGAAACACAATAAAAATTTATTTTTTCGCTGATTGTAACACGATAACAAAAAAGCTCGTTCAAGACTCAGCCAATTTTATCTGTTTTAAGAAAAAGACTCGTTTTTTTGTTTCATGTGAGCCGGGTAGCTAAAATCAAGTAAACCGTTGCGCCCCTCACGTTCAAAGGCCCTTCGCGAGATTGTGTATAACTACCTATGTGAAGTTGGCAACTGACCTTACAGAAAGTAATTTTTTTTTTTTGCATTCGTTTGTACTCGGTTTGTACCCGTTTGTACCGTCTTAAATTTCGTTTGTACCTTAAGGGGGAAAAAAGTACGAGGGTATGAAAAAATGAACCGCAACCCATTTAGAGCTAAGCAATTTTAATAAACGTGACTGAAAAGAGAATCGTTTGTACCCGTTTGTACCGTTAAAAATTTTTTTTTTTAATTTTTTTTTCAAAATTTTTTCTGAAAAAAAAAATTTTCGATTTTTTTTTTTAAATTTCCGTTTGTACCGACAAGTATATCGTTTGGACCACCTAGAAATTGTTTCTATTCATTCGTATCGGTGAGTACATCGTTTCTACCACCGTGTAATCGTTTATACCCAGTCGTACTGACGAGTATATTGTTTGTACCACCAAGAAAATGTTTGTACCCGTCTGTACTATCGAGCAATCGTTTGTACCCGTTCGTATCGACGAGTATATCGTTTGTACCACCGAGAAATCGTTTGTACCCGTCTGTACTATCGAGCAATCGATTGTACCCGCTCGTATCGACGAGTATATCGTTTGTACCACCGAGAAAACGTTTGTACCCGTCTGTACTATCGAGCAATCGTTTGTACCCATTCGTACTGACGAGTGTATCGTTTGTACCAGCGAGAAAACGTTTGTACCCGTCTGTACTATCGAGCAATCGATTGTACCCGTTCGTATCGACGAGTATATCGTTTGTACCATCGAGAAAACGTTTGTACCTATCTGTACTATCGAAGAAACGTTTGTACCCATTCGTCCTGACGAGTATATCGTTTGTACCACCGAGAAAACGTCTGTACCCATCTGTACTATCGAGCAATCGTTTGTACCCGTTCGTATCGACGAGTACATCGTTTGTACCACCGAGGAAACGTTTGTACCCGTCTGTACTATCGAGCAATCGTTTGTATCCGTTCGTATCGACGAGTATGTCGTTTGTACCACCGAGAAATCGTTTGTACCCGTCTGTACTATCGACCAATCGTTTGTACCCATTCGTATCAACGAGTATTTCGTATGTACCACCGAGAAAACGTTTGTCCCCGTCTGAACTATCGGGCAATCGTTTGTACCCATTCGTACTGACGAGTATATCGTTTGTACCAACGAGAAAACGTTTGAACCCGTCTGTACTATCGAGCAATCGTTTGTACCCGTTCGTATCGACGAGTATATCGTTTGTACCACCGAGAAATCGTTTGTACCCGTCTGTACTATCGAGCAATCGATTGTACCCGTTCGTATCGACGAGTATATCGTTTGTACCACCGAGAAAACGTTTGTACCCGTCTGTACTAACGAGGAATCGTTTGTACCCATTCGTTCTGACGAGTATATCGTTTGTACCAACGAGAAAACGTTTGTACCCGTCTGTACTATCGAGCAATCGTTTGTACCCGTTCGTATCGACGAGTATATCGTTTGTACCACCGAGAAATCGTTTGCACCCGTCTGAACTATCGAGCAATCGATTGTACCCGTTCGTATCGACGAGTATATCGTTTGTACCACCGAGAAAACGTTTGTACTCGTCTGTACTATCGAGGAATCGTTTGTACCCATTCGTTCTGACGAGTATATCGTTTGTACCACCGAGAAAATGTTTGTACCCGTCTGTACTATCGAGCAATCGCTTGTACCCATTCGTATCGACGAGTATATCGTTTGTACCACCGAGAAACCGTTTGTACCCGTCTGTACTATCGACCAAACGTTTGTACCTATTCGTATCGACGAGTATTTCGTATGTACCACCGAGGAAACCTTTGTACCCGTCTGTACTATCGGGCAATCGGTTGTACCCATTCGTACTGACGAGTATATCGTTTTTACCAACGAGAAAACGTTTGTACCCGTATGTACTATCGAGCAATCGTTTGTACCCGTTCGTATCGACGAGTATATCGTTTGTACCACCGAGAAGTCGTTTGTACCCGTCTGTACTATCGAGCAATCGTTTGTACCCATTCGTACTGACGAGTGTATCGTTTGTACCAGCGAGAAAACGTTTGTACCCGTCTGTACTATCGAGCAATCGATTGTACCCGTTCGTACCGACGAGTATATCGTTTGTACCATCGAGAAAACGTTTGTACCTGTCTGTACTATCGAGGAATCGTTTGTACCCATTCGTCCTGACGAGGATATCGTTTGTACCACCGAGAAAACGTTTGTACCCGTCTGTACTATCGAGCAATCGTTTGTACCCATTCGTATCGACGAGTATATCGTTTGTACCACCGAGAAATCGTTTGTACCCGTCTGTACTATTGACCAATCGTTTGTACCCATTCGTATCGACGAGTATTTCGTATGTACCGCCGACAAAACGTTTGTACCCGTCTGTACTATCGGGCAATCGGTCGTACCCATTCGTACTGACGAGTATATCGTTTTTACCAAAGAGAAAACGTTTGTACCCGTATGTACTATCGAGCAATCGTTTGTACCCGTTCGTATCGACGAGTATATCGTTTGTACCACCGAGAAATCGTTTGTACCCGTCTGTACTATAGAGCAATCGTTTGTACCCATTCGTACTAACGAGTGTATCGTTTGTACCAGCGAGAAAACGTTTGTACCCGTCTGTACTATCGAGCAATCGTTTGTACCCATTCGTACTGACGAGTGTATCGTTTGTACCAGCGAGAAAACGTTTGTACCCGTCTGTACTATCGAGCAATCGATTGTACCCGTTAGTATCGACGAGTATATCGTTTGTACCATCGAGAAAACGTTTGTACCTGTCTGTACTATCGAGGAATCGTTTGTACCCATTCGTCCTGACGAGTATATCGTTTGTACCACCGAGAAAACGTTTGTACCCATCTGTACTATCGAGCAATCGTTTGTACCCGTTCGTATCGACGAGTACATCGTTTGTACCACCGAGGAAACGTTTGTACCCGTCTGTACTATCGAGCAATCGTTTGTACCCGTTCGTATCGACGAGTATGGCGTTTGTACCACCGAGAAATCGTTTGTACCCGTCTGTACTATCGACCAATCGTTTGTACCCATTCGTATCAACGAGTATATCGTTTGTACCACCGAGGAAACGTTTGTACCCGTCTGTACTATCGAGCAATCGTTTGTACCCGTTCGTATCGACGAGTATGGCGTTTGTACCACCGAGAAAACGTTTGTCCCCGTCTGAACTATCGGGCAATCGTTTGTACCCATTCGTACTGACGAGTATATCGTTTTTACCAACGAGAAAACGTTTGTACCCGTCTGTACTATCGAGCAATCGATTGTACCCGTTCGTATCGACGAGTATATCGTTTGTACCACCGAGAAATCGTTTGTACCCGTCTGTACTATCGAGCAATCGATTGTACCCGTTCGTATCGACGAGTATATCGTTTGTACCATCGAGAAAACGTTTGTACCTGTCTGTACTATCGAGGAATCGTTTGTACCCATTCGTCCTGACGAGTATATCGTTTGTACCCATCTGTACTATCGAGCAATCGTTTCTACCCGGTCGTATCGGCGAGCATATCATTTGTACCACAGAGAAATCGTTTGTACCCATGTACGCTTACTTACTTACTTACTCTACGAAACTTACGCTTGGCGGTACAAACGATATACTCCTTGGCACGAAAAATAGAAATTATTGCTCGGTGGTACAAACGACATACTCGTCAGTATGGACCGAAACACAAGATTAAGTGCTGGTACAAATGATTTACTCGTTGGTACGAACCGGTACAAACGATTACTCGATGACGGAAACCCAAGCAAACGATTTCTCGGCGGTACAAACGATCTGCTCGTCAGGACGAATGGCTACAAACGTTTCCTCGGTGGTACAAACGATATACTCGTCGATACGAACGGGTATAAACGATTGCTCGATAGTACAGACGAGTACAAACGATTTCTCGGTGGTACAAACGATATACTTGTCGATACGAATGGGTACAAACGATTGCTCGATAGTACAGACTGGTACAAACGTTTTCTCGGTGGTACAAACGATATACTCGTCAGTACGAACGGGTACAAACGATTGCTCGTTAGTACAGACGGATGGAAACGTATTCTCGGTGGTACAAACGATATACTCGTCAGTACGAATGGGTACAAACGATTGCTCGATAGTACAGACTGGTGAAAACGTTTCCTCGGTTGTACAAACGATATACTCGTCGATACCAACGGGTACAAACGATTTCTCGGTGGTACAAACGATATACTCGTCGATACGAACGGGTACAAACGATTGCTCGATAGTACAGACAGGTACGAACTTTTTCTCGGTGGTACAAGCGATATACTCGTCAGTACGAACGGGTACAAACGATTGCTCGATAGTACAGCTGGGTAGAAACATTGTCTCGGTGGTACAAACGATATACTCGTCGATACTAACGAGTACAAACGATTTCTCGGTCGTACAAACGATATTCTCGTCGATACGAACGGGTACGAACCATTGCTCGATAGTACAGACGGGTACAAATGCTTCTCGGTGGTAAATTCGAAATACTCGTCGATACCAACGGGTACAAACGATTTCTCGCTGGTACAAACAATATACTGTCGATACGAACGGGTACAAACGATTGCTCGATAGGACAGACGGGTACAAACGTTTCGTCAGTGGTACAAACGATATGCTCGTCGATACGAACGGGTAGTAACGATTGCTCCATAATACAGACGGGTACAAACGTTTTCTCGGTGGTACAAACGATATACTCGTCGATACGAACGGGTACAAACGATTTCTCGATAATACAGATGGGTACAAACGTTTTCTCGCTGGTACAAACGATATAATCGTCAGTACCAATGGGTACAAACGATTGCTTGATAGTACAGACGGGTACAAACGGTTTCTCGGTGGTACAAACGATACACTCGTCAGTACGAATGGGTCAAAACGATTGATCGATAGTACAGACGGGTACAAACGATTGCTCGGTGGTACAAACGATATACTCGTCGATACGAACGGGTACAAACGATTGCTCGATAGTACAGATGAGTACAAACGTTTTCTCGCTGGTACAAACGATATAATCGTCAGTACCAATGGGTACAAACGATTGCTCGATAGTACAGACAGGTACAAACATTTTCTGGGTGGTACAAACGATATACTCGTCAGTACGAATAAGTACAAACGATTCCTCGATAGTACCGACGGGTACAAACGATTGCTCGATAGTACAGACGGGTAAAAACGGTTTCTCGGTATTACAAACGATATACTCGTCGATAACAACGGGTACAAACGATTGCTCTATAGTACAGCTGGGTACAAACGTTTTCTCGGTGGTACAAACGATATATTCGTTAGTACGAATGGGTACACACGATTAATCGCCGGTACGAATGAGTACAAACGATCTCTCGGTGGTACAAACGACATACTCGTCGATACCAACGGGTACAAACGATTGCTCGATTGTACAGACGGGTACAAACGTTTTCTCGGTGGTACAAACGAATACGCGTCAGTACGAATGGGTAAAAAAGAATCCTCGATAATGCAGACGGGTACAAACGTTTTCTCGGTGGTACAAACGGTATACTCGACGATACGAACGGGTACCAACGATTGCTCGATAGTACAGACGGGTACAAACGTTTTCTCGCTGGTACAAACGATATACTCGTCAGTCCGAATGGGTACAAACGATTGCTCGATAGTACAGACGGGTACAAACGTTTTGTCCGTGGTACATACGAAATACTCGTCGATACCAACGGGTACAAACGATTTCTCGGTGGTACAAATGATATACTGTCGATACGACCGGGTACAAACGATTGCTCGATAGTACAGACGGGTACAAACGTTATCTCGGTGGTACAAACGATATACTCTTCAGTACGAATGGGTAAAAACGATTCCACGATAGTACAGACGGGTACAAACGTTTCCGCGGTGGTACAAACGATATATTCGTCGATACCAACGGGTACAAACGTTTTGTCGGTGGTACAAACGATATACTCGTCAGTACGAGGGGGTACAAACGATTGCTCGCTATTACAGACCGGTAACAACGCTTGCTCGATAGTGCCGACAGATATAAACGTTTTCTCGTTGGTACAAGCGAAATTCTCGTCGATACCAACGGGTGCGAATGATTTCTCGGTGGTAAAAACGATACACTTGTTGATACGGACGGGAACAAACGATTGCTCGATTGTACAGACGGGTACAAACGTGTTCTGGGTGGTACAAACGATATACTCGTCAGTACGAACAGGTACAAACGATTCCTCGATAGTAACGACGGGTACAAACGATTGCTCGATAGTACAGACGGGTAAAAACGATTTCACGGTGTTACAAACGATATACTCGTCGATACGAACGGGTACAAACGATTTCTCGATAGTACAGACGGGTACAAACGTCTTCTAGATGGTACAAACGATATACTCGTCAGTACGACAGGGTCAAAACGATTCCTCGATAGTACAGATGGGTACAAACGTTTTCTCGGTGGTACAAACGATATACTTGTCAGTACGAATGGGTACAAACGATTCCTCAATAGTACAGACGGGTACAAACGTTTCCGCGGTGGTACAAACGATATATTCGTCGATACCAACGGGTACAAACGTGATGTCGGTGGTACAAACGATATACTCGTTGAAACGAATGAGTACAAACGATTGCTCGATAGTACAGACGGGTAAAAACGTTTTCTCGGTGGTACAAACGATATACTCGTCAGTACGAGGGGGCACAAACGATTGCTCGAAATTACAGACCGTTACAAACGATTGCTCGATAGTGCCGACGGGTACAATCGTTTTGTCGTTGTTACAAACGATATACTCGTCAGTACGAATGGGTACAAACCATTGCTCGATAGTACAGACGGGTACAAACGTTTTCTCGGTGGTACAAACGTAATACTCGTCGATACCAACGGGTACAAACGATCTCTCGGTGGTACAAACGATATACTGTCGATACGACTGGGTGTAAACAATTGCTCGATAGTACAGACGCGTACAAACGTTTTCTCGGTGGTACAAACGATATACTCGTCGATACGAACGGGTACAAACGATTTCTCGATAGTACAGACGGGTACAAACGTTTTCTCGGAGGTAAAACGATATACTCGTCAGTACGAATGGGTAAAAATGATTCCACGATAGTACAGACGGGTACAAACGTTTTCTCGGTGGTACAAACGATATACTTGTCAGTACGAATGGGTACAAACGATTCCTCAATAGGACAGACGGGTACAAACGTTTCCGCGGTGGAACAAACGATATATTCGTCGATATCATCGGGTACAAACGTTTTGTCGGTGGTACAAACGATATACTCGTCAGTATGAATGGATACAAACGATTGATCGATAGTACAGACGGGCCGAACGATTGCTCGGTAGCACAAACGACATATTCGTCGATACGAACGGGTACGAACGATTGCTCGATAGTACAGACGGGTACAAACGTTTTCTCGGTGGTACAAACAATATACTTGTCAGTACGAATGGGTACAAACGATTCCTCAATAGTACAGACGGGTACAAACGTTTCCGCGGTGGTACAAACGATATATTCGTCGATACCAACGGGTACAAACGTTTTGTCGGTGGTACAAACGATATACTCGTCAGTACGAGGGGGTACAAACGATTGCTCGCTATTACAGACCGGTACAATCGCTTGCTCGATAGTGCCGACGGTATAAACGTTTTCTCGTTGGTACAAACGAAATTCTCGTCGATACCAACGGGTGCAAATGATTTTCCGGTGGTAAAAATGATATACTTGTTGATACGGACGGGTACAAACGATTGCTCGATTGTACAGATGGGTACAAACGTTTTCTCGGTTGTACAAACGATATACTCGTCAGTACGAATGGGTACAAACGATTCCTCAATAGTACAGACGGGTACAAACGTTTCCGCGGTGGGACAAACGATATATTCATCGATACCAACGGGTACAAACGTTTTGTCGGTGGTACAAACGATATACTCATTGATACGAACGGGTACAAACGATTGCTCTATATTACAGACGGGTACAAACGTTTTCTCGGTGGTACAAACGATATACTCGTCAGTACGAGGGGGTACAAGCCATTGTTCGATATTACAGACCGGTACAAACGATTGCTCGATAGTGCCGACGGGTACAATCGTTTTCTCGTTGGTTCAAACGATATACTTGTCAGTACAGATGGGTACAAACGATTCCTCAATGGTACAGACGGGTACAAACGTTTCCGCGGTGGTACAAACGATATATTCATCGATACCAACGGGTACAAACGTTTTGTCGGTGGTACAAACGATATACTCGTCAGTACGAACGGGTACAAACGATTGATCGATAGTACAGACGGGCCAACCGATTGCTCGGTGGCACAAACGACATATTCGTCGATACGAACGGGTACAAACGATTGATCGATAGTACAGACGGGTACAAACTTTTTCTCGCTGGTACAAACGACACACTCGTCAGTACGAATGGGTACAACCGATTACTTGATAGTACAGACGGGTACAAACGTTTCCTCGGTGGTACAAACGATATACTCGTCGATACGACCGGGTACAAACGATTGCTTGATAGTACAGACGCGTACAAACGTTTCCTCGGTGGTACAAATGATATACTCGTCGATACGAACGGGTACAAACGATTTCTCGATAGTACAGACGGGTACAAACGTTTTCTCGGTAGTACAAACGATATACTCGTCGGTACGAATGGGTACAAATGATTGCTCGATAGTACAGACGAGTACAAACGTTTTCACGGTGGTACAAACGATATACTCGTCAGTACGAATGGGTAAAAACGATTCCTCGACAGTACAGACGGGTACAAACGTTTTCTCGGTGGTACAAACGATATACTTGTCAGTACAGATGGGTACAAACGATTCCTCAATGGTACAGACGGGTACAAACGTTTCCGCGGTGGTACAAACGATATATTCATCGGTACCAACGGGTACAAACGTTTTGTCGGTGGTACAAACGATATACTCGTCAGTACGAACGGGTACAAACGATCGATCGATAGTACAGACGGGCCAAACGATTGCTCGGTGGCACAAACGACATATTCGTCGATACGAACGGGTACAAACGATTGCTCGATAGTACAGACGGGTACAAACGTTTTCTCGGTGGTACAAACGATATACGAATTCGAACGATGTACGAATGGGTAAAAACGATTCCACGATAGTACAGACGGGTACAAACGTTTTCTCGGTAGTACAAACGATATACTCGTCGGTACGAATGGGTACAAATGATTGCTCGATAGTACAGACGAGTACAAACGTTTTCACGGTGGTACAAACGATATACTCGTCAGTACGAATGGGTAAAAACGATTCCTCGACAGTATAGACGGGTACAAACGTTTTCTCGGTGGTACAAACGATATACTTGTCAGTACGAATGGGTACAAACGATTCCTCAATCGGACAGACGGGTAGAAACGTTTCCGCGGTGGAACAAACGATATATTCGTCGATACCAACGGGTACAAACGTTTTGTCGGTGGTACAAACGATATACTCATTGATACGAACGGGTACAAACGATTGCTCGATATTACAGACGGGTACAAACGTTTTCTCGGCGGTACAAACGATATACTCGTCAGTACGAGGGGGTACAAACCATTGCTCGATATTACAGACCGGTACAAACGATTGCTCGACAGTGCCGACGGGTTCAATCGTTTTCTCGTTGGTACAAACGATATATTCGTCGGTACGAATCGGTACAAATGATTGCTCGATAGTACAGACGCGTACAAACGTTTTCACGGTGGTACAAACGATATACTCGTCAGTACGAATGGGTAAAAACGATTCCTCGATAGTACAGACGGGTACAAACGTTTTCTCGGTGGTACAAACGATATACTTGTCAGTGCAGATGGGTACAAACGATTCCTCCGTAGTACAGACGGGTACAAACGATTCCGCGGTGGTACAAACGATATATTCGTCGACACCAAAGGGTACAAACGATTTCTCGCTGGTACAAACGATATACTGTGGATACGAACGGGTACAAACGATTGCTCGATATTACAGACGGGTACGAACGTTTCCTCGGTGGTACAAACGATATACTATTCGATACGAACGGGTACAAACGATTGCTCGATAGTACAGATGGGTACAAACGTTTGCTCGGTCGTATAAACGATATACTCGTCAGAACGAATGGGTACAAACGATTCCTCGATAGTACAGACAGGTACAAACGTTTTCTCGATGGTACAAACGATATACTCGTCGATACGAACGGGTACAATCGATTGCTCGATAGTACAGACGGGTACAAACGTTTTCTCGTTGGTAAAAACGATATACTCGTCAGTACGAATGGGTACAACCGATTGCCCGATAGTACAGACGGGTACAAACGTTTTCTCGGTGGTACATACGAAATACTCGTCGATACGAATGGGTACAAACGATTGGTCGATAGTACAGACGGGTACAAACGATTTCTCGGTGGTACAAACGATATACTCGTCGATACGAATGGGTACAAACGATTGTTCGATAGTACAGACGGGTACAAACGTTTTCTCGGTGGTACAAACGATATACTCGTCAGAACGAATGGGTACAAACGATTCCTCGATAGTACAGACGGGTACAAACGTTTTCTCGCTGGTACAAACGATACACTCGTCAGTACGAATGGGTACAAACGATTGCTCGATAGTACAGACGGGTACAAACGATTTCTCGGTGGTACAAACGATATACTCGTCGATACGAACGGGTACAAACGATTGCTCGATAGTACATACGGGTACAAACGTTTTCTCGTTGGTAAAAACGATATACTCGTCAGTACGAATGGGTACAACCGATTGCCCGATAGTACAGACGGGTACAAACGTTTTCTCGGTGGTACATACGAAATACTCGTCGATACGAATGGGTACAAACGATTGGTCGATAGTAGAAACGATTTCTCGGTGGTACAAACGATATACTCGTCGATACGAATGGGTACAAACGATTGCTCGATAGTACAGACCGGTACAAACGTTTTCTCGGTGGTACAAACGATATACTCGTCAGAACGAATGGGTACAAACGATTCCTCGATAGTACAGACGGGTACAAACGCTTTCTCGGTGGTACAAACGATATACTCGTCGATACGAACGGGTACAATCGATTGCTCGATAGTACAGACGGGTACAAACGATTTCTCGGTGGTACAAACGATATACTCGTCGATACGAACGGGTACAAACGATTGCTCGATATTACAGACGGGTACAAACGTTTTCTCGTTGGTACAAACGATATACTCGTCAGTACGAATGGGTACAAACGATTGCCCGATAGTTCAGACGGGGACAAACGTTTTCTCGGTGGTACATACGAAATACTCGTTGATACGAATGGGTACAAACGATTGGTCGATAGTACAGACGGGTACAAATGATTTCTCGGTGGTACAAACGACATACTCGTCGATACGAACGGGTACAAACGATTGCTCGATAGTACAGACGGGTACAAACGTTTCCTCGGTGGTACAAACGATGTACTCGTCGATACGAACGGGTACAAACGATTGCTCGATAGTACAGATGGGTACAAACCTTTTCTCGGTGGTACAAACGATATACTCGTCAGGACGAATGGGTACAAACGATTCCTCGATAGTACAGACAGGTACAAACGTTTTCTCGATGGGACAAACGATATACTCGTCGATACGAACGGGTACAATCGATTGCTTGATAGTACAGACGGGTACAAACGTTTTCTCGCTGGTACAAACGATACACTCGTCAGTACGAATGGGTACAAACGATTGCTCGATAGTACAGACGGGTACAAACGATTTCTCGGTGGTACAAACGATATACTCGTCGATACGAACGGGTACAAACGATTGCTCGATAGTACATACGGGTACAAACGTTTTCTCGTTGGTAAAAACGATATACTCGTCAGTACGAATGGGTACAACCGATTGCCCGATAGTACAGACGGGTACAAACGTTTTCTCGGTGGTACATACGAAATACTCGTCGATACGAATGGGTACAAACGATTGGTCGATAGTACAGACGGGTACAAACGATTTCTCGGTGGTACAAACGATATACTCGTCGATACGAATGGGTACAAACGATTGCTCGATAGTACAGACGGGTACAAACCTTTTGTCGGTGGTACAAACGATATACTCGTCAGAACGAATGGGTACAAACGATTCCTCGATAGTACAGACGGGTACGAACGTTTTCTCGGTGGTACAAACGATATACTCGTCGATACGAACGGGTACAATCGATTGCTCGATAGTACAGACGGGTAAAAACGATTTCTCGGTGGTACAAACGATATACTCGTCGATACGAACGGGTACAAACGATTGCTCGATAGTACAGACAGGTACAAACGTTTTCTCGGTGGCACAAACGATATACTCGTCGATACGAACGGGTACAATCGATTGCTCGATAGTACAGACGGGTACAAACGATTTCTCGGTGGTACAAACGATATACTCGTCGATACGAACGGGTACAAACGATTGCTCGATAGTACAGATGGGTACAAACGTTTTCTCGGTGGTACAAACGATATACTCGTCAGGACGAATGGGTACAAACGATTGCCCGATAGTTCAGACGGGGACAAACGTTTTCTCGGTGGTACATACGAAATACTCGTTGATACGAATGGGTACAAACGATTGGTCGATAGTACAGACGGGTACAAACGATTTCTCGGTGGTACAAACGATATACTCGTCGATACGAACGGGTACAAACGATTGCTCGATAGTACAGACGGGTACAAACGTTTCTTCGGTGGTACAAACGATGTACTCGTCGATACGAACGGGTACAAACGATTGCTCGATAGTACAGATGGGTACAAACGTTTTCTCGGTGGTACAAACGATATACTCGTCAGGACGAATGGGTACAAACGATTCCTCGATAGTACAGACAGGTACAAACGTTTTTTCGATGGTACAAACGATATACTCGTCAATACGAACGGGTACAATCGATTGCTCGATAGTACAGACGGGTACAAACGTTTTCTCGCTGGTACAAACGATACACTCGTCAGTACGAATGGGTACAAACGATTGCTCAGTAGTACAGACGGGTACAAACGATTTCTCGGTGGTACAAACGATATACTCGTCGATACGAACGGGTACAAACGATTGCTCGATAGTACATACGGGTACAAACGTTTTCTCGTTGGTAAAAACGATATACTCGTCAGTACGAATGGGTACAACCGATTGCCCGATAGTACGGACGGGTACAAACGTTTTCTCGGTGGTACATACGAAATACTCGTCGATACGAATGGGTACAAACGATTGGTCGATAGTACAGACGGGTACAAACGATTTCTCGGTGGTCCAAACGATATACTCGTCGATACGAATGGGTACAAACGATTGGTCGATAGTAGAAACGATTTCTCGGTGGTACAAACGATATACTCGTCGATACGAATGGGTACAAACGATTGCTCGATAGTACAGACCGGTACAAACGTTTTCTCGGTGGTACAAACGATATACTCGTCAGAACGAATGGGTACAAACGATTCCTCGATAGTACAGACGGGTACAAACGCTTTCTCGGTGGTACAAACGATATACTCGTCGATACGAACGGGTACAATCGATTGCTCGATAGTACAGACGGGTACAAACGATTTCTCGGTGGTACAAACGATATACTCGTCGATACGAACGGGTACAAACGATTGCTCGATATTACAGACGGGTACAAACGTTTTCTCGTTGGTACAAACGATATACTCGTCAGTACGAATGGGTACAAACGATTGCCCGATAGTTCAGATGGGGACAAACGTTTTCTCGGTGGTACATACGAAATACTCGTTGATACGAATGGGTACAAACGATTGGTCGATAGTACAGACGGGTACAAACGATTTCTCGGTGGTACAAACGACATACTCGTCGATACGAACGGGTACAAACGATTGCTCGATAGTACAGACGGGTACAAACGTTTCCTCGGTGGTACAAACGATGTACTCGTCGATACGAACGGGTACAAACGATTGCTCGATAGTACAGATGGGTACAAACCTTTTCTCGGTGGTACAAACGATATACTCGTCAGGACGAATGGGTACAAACGATTCCTCGATAGTACAGACAGGTACAAACGTTTTCTCGATGGTACAAACGATATACTCGTCGATACGAACGGGTACAATCGATTGCTTGATAGTACAGACGGGTACAAACGTTTTCTCGCTGGTACAAACGATACACTCGTCAGTACGAATGGGTACAAACGATTGCTCGATAGTACAGACGGGTACAAACGTTTTCTCACTGGTACAAACGATACACTCGTCAGTACGAATGGGTACAAACGATTGCTCGATAGTACAGACGGGTACAAACGATTTCTCGGTGGTACAAACGATATACTCGTCGATACGAACGGGTACAAACGATTGCTCGATAGTACATACGGGTACAAACGTTTTCTCGTTGGTAAAAACGATATACTCGTCAGTACGAATGGGTACAACCGATTGCCCGATAGTACAGACGGGTACAAACGTTTTCTCGGTGGTACAAACGATATACTCGTCGATACGAATGGGTACAAACGATTGCTCGATAGTACAGACGGGTACAAACCTTTTGTCGGTGGTACAAACGATATACTCGTCAGAACGAATGGGTACAAACGATTGCTCGATAGTACAGACGGGTAAAAACGATTTCTCGGTGGTACAAACGATATACTCGTCGATACGAACGGGTACAAACGATTGCTCGATAGTACAGACAGGTACAAACGTTTTCTCGGTGGCACAAACGATATACTCGTCGATACGAACGGGTACAATCGATTGCTCGATAGTACAGACGGGTACAAACGATTGCTCGGTGGTACAAACGATATACTCGTCGATGCGAACGGGTACAAACGATTGCTCGATAGTACAGACGGGTACAAACGTTTTCTCGTTGGTATCGTATCGTATGTACAGACGGGTACAAACGATTTCTCGGTGGTACAAACGATATACTCGTCGATACGAACGGGTACAAACGATTGCTCGATAGTACAGATGGGTACAAACGTTTTCTCGGTGGTACAAACGATATACTCGTCAGGACGAATGGGTACAAACGATTGCCCGATAGTTCAGACGGGGACAAACGTTTTCTCGGTGGTACATACGAAATACTCGTTGATACGAATGGGTACAAACGATTGGTCGATAGTACAGACGGGTACAAACGATTTCTCGGTGGTACAAACGACATACTCGTCGATACGAACGGGTACAAACGATTGCTCGATAGTACAGACGGGTACAAACGTTTCCTCGGTGGTACAAACGATGTACTCGTCGATACGAACGGGTACAAACGATTGCTCGATAGTACAGATGGGTACAAACGTTTTCTCGGTGGTACCAACGATATACTCGTCAGGACGAATGGGTACAAACGATTCCTCGATAGTACAGACAGGTACAAACGTTTTTTCGATGGTACAAACGATATACTCGTCAATACGAACGGGTACAATCGATTGCTCGATAGTACAGACGGGTACAAACGTTTTCTCGCTGGTACAAACGATACACTCGTCAGTACGAATGGGTACAAACGATTGCTCAGTAGTACAGACGGGTACAAACGATTTCTCGGTGGTACAAACGATATACTCGTCGATACGAACGGGTACAAACGATTGCTCGATAGTACATACGGGTACAAACGTTTTCTCGTTGGTAAAAACGATATACTCGTCAGTACGAATGGGTACAACCGATTGCCCGATAGTACGGACGGGTACAAACGTTTTCTCGGTGGTACATACGAAATACTCGTCGATACGAATGGGTACAAACGATTGGTCGATAGTACAGACGGGTACAAACGATTTCTCGGTCGTCCAAACGATATACTCGTCGATACGAATGGGTACAAACGATTGCTCGATAGTACAGACGGGTACAAACGTTTTCTCGGTGGTACAAACGATATACTCGTCAGAACGAATGGGTACAAACGATTCCTCGATAGTACAGACGGGTACAAACGTTTTCTCGGTGGTACAAACGATATACTCGTCGATACGAACGGGTACAAACGATTGCTCGATAGTACAGACGGGTACAAACGTTTTCTCGTTGGTACAAACGATATACTCGTCAGTACGAATGGGTACAAACGATTGCCCGATAGTTCAGACGGGGACAAACGTTTTCTCGGTGGTACATACGAAATACCCGTTGATACGAATGGGTACAAACGATTGGTCGATAGTACAGACGGGTGCAAACGATTTCTCGGTCGTACAAACGACATACTCGTCGATACGAACGGGTACAAACGATTGCTCGATAGTACAGACGGGTACAAACGTTTCCTCGGTGGTACAAACGATGTACTCGTCGATACGAACGGGTACAAACGATTGCTCGATTGTACAGAGGGGTACAAACGTTTTCTCGGTGG
Source organism: Ophion costatus (assembly GCA_951751655.1). Taxonomy (NCBI): domain Eukaryota; kingdom Metazoa; phylum Arthropoda; class Insecta; order Hymenoptera; family Ichneumonidae; genus Ophion; species Ophion costatus. The sequence goes on from OX632358.1 coordinate 36,554,503, forward strand.
TACAAACGATATACTCGTCAGGACGAATGGGTACAAACGATTCCTCGATAGTACAGACGGGTACAAACGATTTCTCGGTGGTACAAACGATACACTCGTCGATACGAACGGGTACAAACGATTGCTCGATAGTACATACGGGTACAAACGTTTTCTCGTTGGTAAAAACGATATCCTCGTCAGTACGAATGGGTACAACCGATTGCCCGATAGTACAGACGGGTACAAACGTTTTCTCGGTGGTACATACGAAATACTCGTCGATACGAATGGGTACAAACGATTGGTCGATAGTACAGACGGGTACAAACGATTTCTCGGTGGTACAAACGATATACTCGTCGATACGAACGGGTACAATCGATTGCTCGATAGTACAGACGGGTACAAACGTTTCCTCGGTGGTACAAACGATGTACTCGTCGATACGAACGGGTACAAACGATTGCTCGATAGTACAGATGGGTACAAACGTTTTCTCGGTGGTACAAACGATATACTCGTCAGGACGAATGGGTACAAACGATTCCTCGATAGTACAGACAGGTACAAACGTTTTTTCGATGGTACAAACGATATACTCGTCAATACGAACGGGTACAATCGATTGCTCGATAGTACAGACGGGTACAAACGTTTTCTCGCTGGTACAAACGATACACTCGTCAGTACGAATGGGTACAAACGATTGCTCAGTAGTACAGACGGGTACAAACGATTTCTCGGTGGTACAAACGATATACTCGTCGATACGAACGGGTACAAACGATTGCTCGATAGTACATACGGGTACAAACGTTTTCTCGTTGGTAAAAACGATATACTCGTCAGTACGAATGGGTACAACCGATTGCCCGATAGTACGGACGGGTACAAACGTTTTCTCGGTGGTACATACGAAATACTCGTCGATACGAATGGGTACAAACGATTGGTCGATAGTACAGACGGGTACAAACGATTTCTCGGTGGTCCAAACGATATACTCGTCGATACGAATGGGTACAAACGATTGCTCGATAGTACATACGGGTACAAACGTTTTCTCGTTGGTAAAAACGATATACTCGTCAGTACGAATGGGTACAACCGATTGCCCGATAGTACAGACGGGTACAAACGTTTTCTCGGTGGTACATACGAAATACTCGTCGATACGAATGGGTACAAACGATTGGTCGATAGTAGAAACGATTTCTCGGTGGTACAAACGATATACTCGTCGATACGAATGGGTACAAACGATTGCTTGATAGTACAGACCGGTACAAACGTTTTCTCGGTGGTACAAACGATATACTCGTCAGAACGAATGGGTACAAACGATTCCTCGATAGTACAGACGGGTACAAACGCTTTCTCGGTGGTACAAACGATATACTCGTCGATACGAACGGGTACAATCGATTGCTCGATAGTACAGACGGGTACAAACGATTTCTCGGTGGTACAAACGATATACTCGTCGATACGAACGGGTACAAACGATTGCTCGATATTACAGACGGGTACAAACGTTTTCTCGTTGGTACAAACGATATACTCGTCAGTACGAATGGGTACAATCGATTGCCCGATAGTTCAGACGGGGACAAACGTTTTCTCGGTGGTACATACGAAATACTCGTTGATACGAATGGGTACAAACGATTGGTCGATAGTACAGACGGGTACAAACGATTTCTCGGTGGTACATACGACATACTCGTCGATACGAACGGGTACAAACGATTGCTCGATAGTACAGACGGGTACAAACGTTTCCTCGGTGGTACAAACGATGTACTCGTCGATACGAACGGGTACAAACGATTGCTCGATAGTACAGATGGGTACAAACCTTTTCTCGGTGGTACAAACGATATACTCGTCACGACGAATGGGTACAAACGATTCCTCGATAGTACAGACAGGTACAAACGTTTTCTCGATGGTACAAACGATATACTCGTCGATACGAACGGGTACAATCGATTGCTTGATAGTACAGACGGGTACAAACGTTTTCTCGCTGGTACAAACGATACACTCGTCAGTACGAATGGGTACAAACGATTGCTCGATAGTACAGACGGGTACAAACGTTTTCTCACTGGTACAAACGATACACTCGTCAGTACGAATGGGTACAAACGATTGCTCGATAGTACAGACGGGTACAAACGATTTCTCGGTGGTACAAACGATATACTCGTCGATACGAACGGGTACAAACGATTGCTCGATAGTACATACGGGTACAAACGTTTTCTCGTTGGTAAAAACGATATACTCGTCAGTACGAATGGGTACAACCGATTGCCCGATAGTACAGACGGGTACAAACGTTTTCTCGGTGGTACATACGAAATACTCGTCGATACGAATGGGTACAAACGATTGGTCGATAGTACAGACGGGTACAAACGATTTCTCGGTGGTACAAACGATATACTCGTCGATACGAATGGGTACAAACGATTGCTCGATAGTACAGACGGGTACAAACCTTTTGTCGGTGGTACAAACGATATACTCGTCAGAACGAATGGGTACAAACGATTGCTCGATAGTACAGACGGGTAAAAACGATTTCTCGGTGGTACAAACGATATACTCGTCGATACGAACGGGTACAAACGATTGCTCGATAGTACAGACAGGTACAAACGTTTTCTCGGTGGCACAATCGATATACTCGTCGATACGAACGGGTACAATCGATTGCTCGATAGTACAGACGGGTACAAACGATTTCTCGGTGGTACAAACGATATACTCTTCGATGCGAACGGGTACAAACGATTGCTCGATAGTACAGACGGGTACAAACGTTTTCTCGTTGGTATCGTATCGTATGTACAGACGGGTACAAACGATTTCTCGGTGGTACAAACGATATACTCGTCGATACGAACGGGTACAAACGATTGCTCGATAGTACAGATGGGTACAAACGTTTCCTCGGTGGTACAAACGATATACTCGTCAGGACGAATGGGTACAAACGATTGCCCGATAGTTCAGACGGGGACAAACGTTTTCTCGGTGGTACATGCGAAATACTCGTTGATACGAATGGGTACAAACGATTGGTCGATAGTACAGACGGGTACAAACGATTTCTCGGTGGTACAAACGACATACTCGTCGATACGAACGGGTACAAACGATCGCTCGATAGTACAGACGGGTACAAACGTTTCCTCGGTGGTACAAACGATGTACTCGTCGATACGAACGGGTACAAACGATTGCTCGATAGTACAGATGGGTACAAACGTTTTCTCGGTGGTACAAACGATATACTCGTCAGGACGAATGGGTACAAACGATTCCTCGATAGTACAGACAGGTACAAACGTTTTTTCGATGGTACAAACGATATACTCGTCAATACGAACGGGTACAATCGATTGCTCGATAGTACAGACGGGTACAAACGTTTTCTCGCTGGTACAAACGATACACTCGTCAGTACGAATGGGTACAAACGATTGCTCAGTAGTACAGACGGGTACAAACGATTTCTCGGTGGTACAAACGATATACTCGTCGATACGAACGGGTACAAACGATTACTCGATAGTACATACGGGTACAAACGTTTTCTCGTTGGTAAAAACGATATACTCGTCAGTACGAATGGGTACAACCGATTGCCCGATAGTACGGACGGGTACAAACGTTTTCTCGGTGGTACATACGAAATACTCGTCGATACGAATGGGTACAAACGATTGGTCGATAGTACAGACGGGTACAAACGATTTCTCGGTGGTCCAAACGATATACTCGTCGATACGAATGGGTACAAACGATTGCTCGATAGTACAGACGGGTACAAACGTTTTCTCGGTGGTACAAACGATATACTCGTCAGAACGAATGGGTACAAACGATTCCTCGATAGTACAGACGGGTACAAACGTTTTCTCGTTGGTACAAACGATATACTCGTCAGTACGAATGGGTACAAACGATTGCCCGATAGTTCAGACGGGGACAAACGTTTTCTCGGTGGTACATACGAAATACTCGTTGATACGAATGGGTACAAACGATTGGTCGATAGTACAGACGGGTGCAAACGATTTCTCGGTCGTACAAACGACATACTCGTCGATACGAACGGGTACAAACGATTGCTCGATAGTACAGACGGGTACAAACGTTTTCTCGGTGGTACAAACGATATACTCGTCGATACGAACGGGTACAAACGATTGCTCGATAGTACAGACGGGTACAAACGTTTTCTCGTTGGTACAAACGATATACTCGTCAGTACGAATGGGTACAAACGATTGCCCGATAGTTCAGACGGGGACAAACGTTCTCTCGGTGGTACATACGAAATACTCGTTGATACGAATGGGTACAAACGATTGGTCGATAGTACAGACGGGTGCAAACGATTTCTCGGTCGTACAAACGACATACTCGTCGATACGAACGGGTACAAACGATTGCTCGATAGTACAGACGGGTACAAACATTTCCTCGGTGGTACAAACGATGTACTCGTCGATACGAACGGGTACAAACGATTGCTCGATTGTACAGAGGGGTACAAACGTTTTCTCGGTGGTACAAACGATATACTCGTCAGGACGAATGGGTACAAACGATTCCTCGATAGTACAGACAGGTACAAACGTTTTCTCGATGGTACAAACGATATACTCGTCGATACGAACGGGTACAATCGATTGCTCGATAGTACAGACGGGTACAAACGATTTCTCGGTGGTACAAACGATACACTCGTCGATACGAACGGGTACAAACGATTGCTCGATAGTACATACGGGTACAAACGTTTTCTCGTTGGTAAAAACGATATACTCGTCAGTACGAATGGGTACAACCGATTGCCCGATAGTACAGACGGGTACAAACGTTTTCTCGGTGGTACATACGAAATACTCGTCGATACGAATGGGTACAAACGATTGGTCGATAGTACAGACGGGTACAAACGATTTCTCGGTGGTACAAACGATATACTCGTCGATACGAACGGGTACAATCGATTGCTCGATAGTACAGACGGGTACAAACGTTTTCTCGCTGGTACAAACGATACACTCGTCAGTACGAATGGGTACAAACGATTGCTCGATAGTACAGACGGGTACAAACGTTTTCTCACTGGTACAAACGATACACTCGTCAGTACGAATGGGTACAAACGATTGCTCGATAGTACAGACGGGTACAAACGATTTCTCGGTTGTACAAACGATATACTCGTCGATACGAACGGGCACAAACGATTGCTCGATAGTACATACGGGTACAATCGTTTTCTCGTTGGTAAAAACGATATACTCGTCAGTACGAATGGGTACAACCGATTGCCCGATAGTACAGACGGGTACAAACGTTTTCCCGGTGGTACAAACGATATACTCGTCGATACGAATGGGTACAAACGATTGCTGGATAGTACAGACGGGTACAAACGTTTTCTCGGTGGTACAATCGATATACTCGTCAGAACGAATGGGTACAAACGATTCCTCGATAGTACAGACGGGTACAAACGTTTTCTCGGTGGTACAAACGATATACTCGTCGATACGAACGGATACAGTCGATTGCTCGATAGTACAGACGGGTATAAACGTTTTCTTGGTGGTACAAACAATATACTCGTCAGTACGAATGGGTATAAACGATTACACGGTGGTAGAAACGATGTACTCACCGATACGAATGAATAGAAACAATTTCTAGGTGGTCCAAACGATATACTTGTCGGTACAAACGGAAATTAAAAAAAAAAAATCGAAAATTTTTTTTTCAGAAAAAAATTTGAAAAAAAAATTCAAAAAAAAATTTTTTTAACGGTACAAACGGGTACAAATGATTCTCTTTTCAGTCACGTTTATTAAAATTGCTTAGCTCTAAATGGGTTGCGGTTCATTTTTTCATACCCTCGTACTTTTTTCCCCCTTAAGGTACAAACGAAATTTAAGACGGTACAAACGGGTACAAACCGAGTACAAACGAATGCAAAAAAAAAAATTACTTTCTGTAAAGTCAGTTGCCAACTTCACATAGGTTGTATAACTTCATTAATTATGAAACATTTTTTTATGAAATTTCGTACAAAATTTCGTTAATGTATAATAGATAGAGATTAAAGGTTGAGAATATTTCTCAATCATCTTACTTATTCCTTTAATATTAATTTTTTGAATAACCCTGATTTTCGAGTCGTCACAGTAGCCTAACTCCTTAACTTTTTGCGGCATAGTGTAACACTTATGTTACACTTAATTCAATTCAGATTTTGACGATTCGAGTGCTTTTTAATTGAACATGGCGGTTGTAAATGCGTCTCAAGGTTCCCAGGACTTCGATAACTACTAAAACATACCTCTTAAATTTTTATTTTTCACGGAGCGCGTGTCATCAGTAACGAAAGCAAAATAACGAACTTTTCCCATCACAAATCTGATTACGACTAATCTAGTAGGTAAACCATAACCAAAAAATAGGTAAAAAGTTGGTTTTTGATCCACTGAATACGAACCCGAAGTCTGAACCGTTAAATTGACAATGGCGTATCCAATATGGTGGCTGTAAACGACGTTTTGCATTTATGTTCCGCCAAATTGAATCCGTCGTCTTGAATTCTAGAATTTTGAGTGCAGATTTGTAATCAGCGACCCCGAAAACCCCCGCGTACGAACTTTCGCTATCATCAAACGACGTTTTGCATTTATGGTCCGCCATCCTGAATTCTCGAATTTCGAGTACAGATTTGTAATCAGCGACCCTGAAAACCCCCGAGTACGGACTTTCCCTATCATCAAACGAGCTTTTGCATTTATGGTGCACCATCTTGAATTCTCGAATTTCGAGTGCAGATTTGTAATCAGCGACCCCGAAAACCCCTGAGTACCAACTTTCGCTATCATCAAACGACGTTATGCATTTATGGTCCGCCATCTTGAATTCCCAAATTTTTAGTGCAGATTCGTAACCAGCGACCCCGAAAACTCCCGAGTACCAACTTTCGCTATCATCGAACGAGGTTTTGCATTTATGGTCCGCCATCTTGAATTCCCGAATTTTGCTTGCAGATTTGTAATCAGCGACCCCGAAAACCCCCGAGTACCAACTTTCGCTATCATCAAACGACGTTTTGCATTTATGGTCCGCCATATTGGATCCGCCATCTTGAATTCCCAAATTTTGAGTGCAGATTCGTAATCAGCGACCCCGAAAACCCCCGAGTACCAACTTTCGCTATCATCAAACGACGTTTTGCATTTATGGTCCGCCATATTGCATCCGCCATCTTGAATTCCCGAATTTTGAGTGCAGATTCGTAATCAGCGACCCCGAAAACTCCCGAGTACCAACTTTCGCTATCATCAAACGAGGTTTGGCATTTATGGTCCGCCATCTTGAATTCCCGAATTTTGCTTGCAGATTTGTAATCAGCGACCCCGAAAACCCCCGAGTACCAACTTTCGCTATCATCAAACGACGTTTTGCATTTATGGTCCGCCATATTGGATCCGCCATCTTGAATTCCCAAATTTTGAGTGCAGATTCGTAATCAGCGACCCCGAAAACCCCCGAGTACCAGGTTTCGCTATCATCAAACGACGTTTTCCATTTATGGTCCGCCATATTGCATCCGCCATCTTGAATTCCCGAATTTTGAGTGCAGATTCGTAATCAGCGACCCCGAAAACCCCCGAGTACAAAATTTCAAGCCAATTGAACGTGAAGAAAAATGTGTGCTTCAAAAGGTTAACACGCCACTGTAGGCAGGGCAAAAACAAACGGACGACTCAGTCGTGAAATCTTTATTTCTCCGTTTTCATTTACTCGATTCATCCGATCCGGCAAGACATCGATATTCCAGTATCACGTTCGGTAGTATTGTTTTTCCTGCAAAAGATCGTCGCGTTGCCTCGACACGTGAGAAGCCGGAAGCAGCGGGCAAACTTGCTGGGCCTGCATAGGACATTATCGACGAGTTCTCAACCGCGACAAAGCGAATCGAACAACCACGCAACAACGAAATCAAACTCGTCCTACGTTCGACCGTTCGGTTATCGTTCAGGCGGCGGGTCAACGTTCGAAGTCGCGGCGCCCGAGCGTACGGGAGCTCGTGCATCAATTTCTCCGAAAGTGGAAACGCGCTTTTGTCATTATCAAGGAGAAAAAAAACTCAGAACCAGGAACACCAGTATCATTGGAGCGCGGCCGAATCGATGGATAAGAAGAAAAGAATCGTAATTTTCAAAAAGTAAAAGAGACAGAAAGTTGCATTTAAACGGAGTTTCGCAACGAATTTACGTCCCTCACTATCTCGATGCGTGCACGCAACGCGCTTGATTATTGAGGGAGCGGTCGAAAGTTTATCGCCGTTTAATGGTGAAGGATACTGATTGCTTTTTTATTTCGGATATCGATAAGTCCAATGGAAGTTCAACTTCGAAACCTCAATTAAGGGATCATAAAATAACATTTTCAAAAAATGATTTTTTGTGCCTTACCCGCTAGTATAGACGGTTATAAACGTGCCGTTCATATACTTACACAAACGTAAGTAGACATTTTATATGAAAATTCCGCACTCGAAACATTAAACGCGTTTTTCTCGAAATGTCGTTTTTCAAAACACTCTCGAAGGATGATCTTGAAGTTTGCATTGTTGAAACGCAACAAAAGTTAATTCTTTTTCATGTATAAACTTTCTTTTTGACCGATTTAGACTATGAACATCATTCGAACGTTTTTACGTGCTTTTATAACATATTCACGACCTCAAATTGCAAAAAAAATCTTGAATGATAATAAAAATTAAGAAATATGAAAAAAAAAGCACTTCGTTCCAACAAGGCAAACTTCAACGTCATCTCAAAGGAAGATTTTTCAAGTCAACCGTCTCAAAATTTGACAAAACATTCTTCACGCCATTCTTTATCTTGCCATGGAAGCTTCTTTGAAATCTTCATCTTCAAAAAATGAAAAACTGCCAACGCCGAAATTTCATCGAGTTTCCAGACCTGTAAGACTGTGGTTTGCATCGTTGGAACGCAACGAAAATTCTTTTATCTTCCTTTGTTTCTGTATCTTCATTACTAACGAAAATATTGTCTTGCCAATTTGTGGTACAAGTTTTAACAAGAATCCTGAAAAACGTTGGGCTTTCTAGTCCAAATCTGCGATAAAAATATTTTGTCTATCCAAAAAATGAATTTTCGTTGCGTTCCAACGAACCAAACTTCAATGTCATATCTGATCGCACATTGTCAAGTTCGATTTCGTTCCGACCGATCTTATCGCGATAAAATCTGGCATCAGAAGCAATTCCGTCATTGTGACTTCTGCTGGTTAGTCCAACGCGGCAAGGAAGTTTCACCGACTGTTTTTTCACCGGGAGAAATGTCTTTTGGGTCCTGCTGCTGTGAGAGCCGCGGCTCGTATCTCCCACTGATCACTGCACTCACTGACAACTAAATTCCAGCTCGATTCCGCGATTCTGCGTGAGAAAGTGCGTTGAACTTAAGGTGGGAGATCCCTTTATAACGTAGAGAGCTCATGTCCGAAAATGGACTCCACTGGGGGCTGAAAACTACTTTGTTGTCCCATAATCGCAGATCGATCGGTAGGTCATTCAGTCACAACATTTTTGAGTCTTGAAACTTCCAACAAGAACTCAGCACCACTTTCTTCCGAACCTCGTACAGGATAACTCGAAAACTATCAAACCGGTGGTTTTGCAATTTCGCACACTTTCGGATCACACAATTACCGTCTATGTGAACCTAAACTTCCTTAAAAATGATTTCGAAAAACTCCTTTTTTCACGAACATATACCGTAGCAAAAATTTAACGAAAAGTAGAACATTTTTTTCAAACACGTCCCAATTTTCGAATTTTCACTTTTTATCGGATTTTCCAGGTTCACATGGAGCGCGTGGGTCTTAAAAATCTAAAACTTCCCAGCGCTGACGTTTCAGATCAATGCACCAGACGCTAAATGGCACGCCGTGGAACAACTCAGGCGGTGACCGTCTCTAAAGTAAGTGTCACACAGCCGCCATATTTAAATATCAAGAAAAAAAAATGTTTGCAAATTAAAAGATGTAATAACATGTACATCAAATTGTAATTGTGTACTAAATACTTTCGACACAAAAGAAGCAAAAAATTCGCTTATTTTCGCCTGCCCAAAGGGATCTCCCCTGTCGAGGAAACGTCGAACTATAACTTGATTCGTATCTGCGTATACACAACAAACAAGTATCCTTCAACGTCCACCGAACGCACGACCCAGCATGAAAGAAAAAACAAATTTCAAACGACGCAAACAAATGTCCCCTTCGCTTTATACTGCTCGGCGATGTCCTCCCCCTCTCCCTTTCTCTTTCTACGACAACACGTGACTGAGAGAAACGTAAGAACGAAGGCGCAAAACAGACAACAAGAAGCTGAATATACACCGTTGCGTGTGCGCAGCGAGGAGCAAGCGTCGCGGCCACCACGCTGACGACAACGCAACTAACGTCCGGTGAATGTGACTGCGGCGATGAGCTCTTCTATCTGCTCGTATCCACTACACGGTGAGCAAGATCGTTTGCGGTGATGCTCTCGCCCCACACGCTTCGCTTAATCGTCAGTCGTCCGCCGTGCGAGCGCTGTGTGTGCTCCTCGTCTCGCGCTCATCATCATCATCATCATCCGCGTTCGTCCGTCCTCGCCTACACGATCAAACGAATTAGTCCAAAGTCTTTCGGGCTGATGCGAAGCGCGGGGAGTTTATGTTGGAGGAAAGGGAGGGGAGGGGGAGGATACGATTTCACCGCGTTAACAAAGGACAAATGCATTTGGTAAATTAGATACGAGAACGCGGGACGGAGAAAATGGAACGGGAAACAAACGCGGCTCGAAACGTGCGGTACAATGAAGATTGAATTTTTAGCGAGGGAAAAACCCCGTGCCTCTTTCTCTCTCTAACCCGCTAAATACTGGGGTTCGATTGACATTTGACATTGTGATGAACCGACGATTCCTTTTTTTTCGAAGACTCGCATGGGTAATTATGCAGTATGAGGACGTTTCCGAAAAACGACGGGAACTTTTTTATTCCATTATAATGAGTGATATTCCGTCGGGGGAAGCTGACATTTTCCATTAATTCCATAGCTTATGGGGTTTTGAAGTTCGCGGAAACACGTGATAAAATAGGAAATTTTCAAATATTTCGACGCCTATATTGGGGAGTATGAGTTATTGTACAATTCTACTACGTTGGTAATTCTTGTGGCCCTGATAAGGGCCGATGAAAATCTTGAAAAAGATCGATGTCGAAGTGTCGAAATTTCTATTCTTCCTTCATGGCTCCGATGACTTCGAAAATCGTGTGAAATCGATCACGATGGTCTGGATATTGACGCTTGAAGAAAAATTCACGAAATCAAAACATATTTCACGATCACGATATCCAAACATATCTCATCGTTCCAAAATATATACATTGTTACCTTCATAATAAACTATCTACAAGCAAACGCGTAGCTGTTTAGCGAGGCGTCGAAATATAATCTGTTTGTGGAAACTTCAATACCCCATGACATGTGGAATTAATGGGAAATGTCATCCTCCCCCGACGGAATATCACTTACTATAATGGAATAAACAACATCATGGCGGAATAAAAATGTTCCCGTAGTTTTTCGGAAAAGTCCTCGTACTGCATAATTACCCTGGCATGGTTACGAGTCTCTGAACGTCGAAAACTAATAATTCCGACGTTTATATATCAAATATGCAAACATGAACAGCAAGAGTATCTGAAAACGCGCTTGTTACGTCCTTAGTGTGTCGCCACAAGGGAGGTGGCGATTGAGAAGTGGCGACATTATTATCCCCAAATGCCGGACTAACTATTATTTAAAACTTCTTAAGTCGGCAGCATGTTATTTGTGGAATAGTATCTCTTATGATACCAGAGCGTGTGAAAGCCTAAACAGCTTTAAAGAAGCGGCGAAGCGCCAAATATTCCCGTCCGTATACGATTAAGACGAGGCTTCTAATCTCGGCTAACCTTTCTTCTGAGAGCCAAACGCATTGTAATTGTTAATATTATTATTATTTAATTATTGTTATTATTATTTTATTAGATTAAGTTATTAGTCTTTGTTTTTAGTTTAACCGAAATTTAATTCAAGACTTATTCTCGCATTAATTTATAATTGATTAAGTGTCATGAATTTCGGCACGGTACTCTTAAGGGGCTCTGGCCTCAGAGCACGAAATAAACGAATGTTCTTTCTCTCTCTCTCTCTCTCTCTCTCTCTCTCTCTCTCTCTCTCTCTCTCTCCCTCTCTCTCTCTCTCTCTCTCTCTAACTCTCTCTTGGTCGATGCATGTACATCCAACGCAGCCATGACTCAATACCAATCAGTCGATGAGAGATTGCCTATCGTCAGTTTCCTCTTTATCTTATCGCCCCACCTTTGTGCATTCACAGGCTCAAATATTGACCAACGCAGACAAAATTAATAAATAATGACACGAAAACCGAGCAACGCTGTCTTCGCAATAAAACTGGTGCAAGTTCTCAACTGGTGATTCGTGTTTCATACTTTCTTATCCTCGTAGAGAAAGCTTGCTGCGGTGAAACATTCTTTGTAGAGATTTCAATGGAGACGTGTTCGGGACATTGCGAAATGTCGAAAAAGAGCGATGCGAATCAATGTGCGTGTGCTTGTGATTTCGTTGTACGCGCGAAAATTCTATTTTTGATGTACCCGGTTGAGTTATTGCACACGGGTAGTTTATTACAGGAAGTATGTTTCGAATTAATTTAGAACAAATCGGTAGAACGGTTCGGATCTTTGAGCACTTTTTAATTATACTTTCATTTGTGTGGCAATGGGTATGAATGACAGTACGCGTAGCTACATGTGGACAATGGAGGCATAAGGGGCACGGGAGCACGGGCAAAGGCCGCGAGCTACAGATAGCCGAAAAAGTGTTTGAAAGAAGAAGCAAGAGCGATATTAAATGCAAACCCATCCAAATGGGGACTGGAAATGAAGGAAGCCATGGAGGAGGTAGGAGTGGGAACAATGTGGCAGAGGATGAGAGGAGACGATATGGAGGGAGTAAGAAAAATCATCGAAAGAGCTGTACGAATTAAAATCGACCAGGAAATACAACAAGGCTGGAGCAAAATTGAGAATTTGACGTATTGTAGGGAGTGCAAAAATGGACAACAACGTATAGAGATGGACGAGTACTGGGAAGAGAAGGGCATAGAGGAAAGAACTAAAGAAACGTAAGCCTGCTTGAGATGCGGAAATATAGCAAATGGAGGTAAAGAGGGATACGCAGATACTCTGCCGGTACTGCAGGAAGGAAGAATAAAGTTTGGAGCGAATATTTGAATGCGGAAAAGTAAAAGAAAAAATGAATAATCAAGCAGTAGATGGTTTGAAAAAGTAGCTATGAGGCTAACAAGGGGGAGGCACTAAGAGGATAAAATAATAAAGAGATGAAAGGGAAACCGATCAAGGAATTGTACGAGTATGTGAGAGAAATTTGGTGTTTTATTACTACATGTGAGTGAGTTACGATAGAAAATGCACATAGATATTTTTTATTTTGCGCTACTGTAGTAAATTATGTGTTTAGGATGCCGATCATAAAACTAAAAGCAAATGTCCGTTATGCAGGAGGGCTTTGTGCGACGAGCACCGAATGTACTTATGCGTCAATTGCGGTAAATGGGAATAATAATAAGTCATTGAAGTAAAGAAGGGCGGAAAATATACGTTTTCAACTATTAACCTGTCGAAGGAGTCGTTTTTTTTTCTTCATTTTTCGCTATCCCGACGATGCTCAAATTCAAACCTCCGACCAAATATACTTTTTGGAAAGCCGGTCGACACAGTCTATTTTTTTTTGTTACTACAAACCTTTCTCTTCAAAAACCTCAAAGGACTCTTTTTATATGCTGAAAAAATATTATCTTTTCCGTGCAAGTAGGTATTTTTCAACGCATCTGCAAGTTCTAACGAATGTTTGGGCACGTAATTTTTGTTTTTCTTAAACAATAAATTTTGGGCCATAAAATACGGATCATTGACTACAAACAACGTTTCTACAAAAAAAATGCATATTTATCAGAATGCAACGATCTGGAAAACGTCTGGGGTCGGATCGACCACATATACAGTCAGAGATTCGTGAGGGAAGTGAGCATTCGAAGGGTTAAACTATTTAATATTAATCTCAATGAAACTAGTAATAGTTCATTCCACATGTATACCGTTGCTGATTTTTAAAACCTCCCATCCGTTCTTCAGTTTCTTTTTTCCATTATATCTTTTACGACGGTCAGCCTGATTTTGTTGCCTGTCTTCACTTTCCATAGCTCCGCTGGTCCCTATGCTTATTTTCTATATCTTATTGCTAGTAGTCTTCTCGGCCTCTTTGCTTGCTACTTTTCAAACTGTCTCAATACCTCACACATTTCTTCACCTATTTTCCGTTCCTGTTGTTCCGCAAATCGTTGAAACTTCTTTGTCACGTGGGCCTCACATTGTGCTTTCGCATCCTCACATTT